>CAUYLG010025072.1:0-14127 GCA_963573385.1 Cacajao melanocephalus | reverse complement strand
CCTGTCTTCACACCGTTTGCCTGGGTACTCTCATATACATTTTAAAAAAAAAAAAAAAAAAAAAAAAAAAAAAAAAAAAAAAAAAAAAAAAGATGTGAGAATGGAAGGAAGGGCACAGAGCAAGAAGTTAACAGGTGAAATTAACAGAACTTGGTGACATATTGGGATTTGGGAGTATATAGGAGGGAGATGCATCCAAGAAGACTCCCAGCTTCCTGACTTGGGGATGCAGGTGCTGCCAATCATGAAGAAAAGAAACTCAAGATTTTAAAGAAGGGACAATGAATTCAGTTTGGGATCTACAGTCAAAAAGGAGAGAAGAAAAGAGAAAAACATACAATAATCAATGTCAGCAATGAATTTGAGTCTCTGTGAATTTAGTGAATATTCTTACACTGTATGCTTAGTTGAACTCTCTCAATCTTTGCATTCATGTGTTTACCCTTACTAGATTCTAATTGTTAAATAAATGAATACCATCTGTGTAAATGAGTAGCTGAAAACATGCCTTTAAAAAAATCTTCCAAATAAATTACATAGTAATAATATATTATTAATATTTCTGAAAGGGAAATCAGGATCTTGGACACATTTCATGGATGAAAGAATTCAGTAAAGGGCCCAAAAATTAAATAATGGAACCTCTGGGAAAAACAGCTGCCCCATATAATCTTTTGCATAGGCGAAAACAAAAGTCTTCACTGAAGCCTTCCTGCTATGAGCAATGAGAAAAAACATTTAAACAGACTTTACCATGACAATATTCACTACATGCCACCAGCTTTAGTGCACATGAATGCTCAGAGTAAAGGATAACTTACTGACTCCTAAGTGGGGGGTGATGTCAAGCAAGGAGCCGGTGATTCTTTGCTTTGCAAGGATTCTTATAGTATTTAAAGTTGAGAGAAGACTTTCTGGTTGAAATACATGATATCCACAAGATAGCACAGATTTTTAATCAGCAGTGAAATTGGGAGTCACTCTGACATGATTTCTAAGAGGTTTGATGAAGCTAGCTTAATTCATAGATTTTAGTATGTGCAAACACAGAAAAGAGCCATTACTGGCCAGGCACGGTGGCTCACGCCTGCAATCCCAGCACTTTGGAAGGCCGAGATGGGAGGATCATGAGGTCAGGAGTTCGAAACCAGCCTGGCCAGCATGGTGAAACCCTGTATCTACTAAAAATACAAAAAATCATCTGGGTGTGGTGGTGTGTGCCTGTAGTCTCAGCTACTCAGGAGGCTGAGGCAAGAGAATCCCTTGAATGTGGGAGGCGGAGGTTACAGTGAGCCGAGATAGCACCACTGCACTCCAGTCTGGGAAACAGAACGAAACCCTGTCTCAAAAAAAAAAATAATAATAATAATAAGAGCCATTATTATAGGATGAAGAGACTTTTTAGGTTTGTAGATGCTCCAAAGGCATTGATCTTCTAGCCATTTGCAGCAATGTGGCATTTGTAGCACAGCTTGTAACTGTTACCAATAAATCCTTTCCCAGATATAAAATTACAATGAAATTACACCAAGTTTGCAAAGACTATCACTATTAAAGTCTGAATATTTTCTTGACTCCTACAGTTTAATGTAAGAGTCTTAGAGAATATTTGCAAATTGTGGACCGCAGTACAAACTTAGCAACATTTTAGATCACTAGAAAGAGAAAAATCTGTAATTTATTTGCTTGTTAGTAGAAGAGGACCAACCATTATAAAATGGGAACTCAAAGAAAGAAGAAATTCAATGCTCTGAGAATAGACTGTGCCTTATTTCGTAAAGGTTGTATTGCAAAAAATAATGTTCAAGTCTTGGCTGTTCAGTGTTTCATTCCTTTCTATCGAAAAGCAAGAACCTTATCTCCCAAACACATGCCACCTAAGTATGAGGAGACGTATTACTTTTAACTCAAAGAATACATGTTATATTAGGAATACTCTCAGGGCATTGCAGGTAGTGTTTTGGCTGGCTGGCTGGCTGGTTGGCCTCAGGGTTTTTCTGAACACTCTCCCCTTTATAGTGATCCCACCTCCAACAAGGACTGGGAAGCCAAGGCCAGTCATCTACTAACCTACCCCTTAAACCAGAAACTTGAGCAAATATCTTTGACAGGTTCAGTATTACAGTTTTTCCTAACTTGAAACTGAACTTCAAAATGGCTCCTGACCCTGAATCTGGCTGAACTGTGATTGCCCATCCAAATCTTGTAAAGAAGGCGTTGTAAAATCAGTTATTGACTGGAATTCAGCTAGCATTAGAAGAGTGGCAAAGTCCTAGTTTTTGTCAGTGCCACATGCAACTGAAGAAATGAGACAAGGGAAGGTGGGAGTGGTGATTCTATGCATCATCCAGTGAGCAAGGGATTCAGGCCTGTTGCTGTCTATTCTTTCTTTTTTTTTTTTTTTTTTTTAAGACAGGGTCTCACTTTGTCACCCAAGTTGGAGTGCAATGACATGTTCTCAACTCACTGCAGCCTTGACGTCCTGGGTTCAAGAAATTGATCCTCCTCCCTCTGCTTCCCCCAACAAGCAGCCAGGACAATAGGCATATGCCACCACATCCAGCTAATTTTTTTTTTTTTTTTTTTTTTTTGTAGAGATGGGATTTCACCATGTTTCCCAGGCTGGTCTCAAACTCCTGAGCTCAAGTGATCCGCCTGCCTCAGTCTCTCAAGGTGCTAAGATTACAGGCATGAGTCACTGCACCTAGCCTGCGTCTGTCTTTTCCAAGATATCTTTTCTTAATCCCTTAGGGCTGGAAACCAAGACTATTTCCCTGGTTACCGAAGCCCACTCACTAAAGCAAAGGGCAGAGAAGAGAGGATATAAAAATTGCTCAGAGAAGAAAGTCGACTTGTATGTGTGTGTGAATACATCAGTTAGGGCTCTGACTGTTAGCATCAGAAAGTGAATTTGAACTTGTTTGAACAAAAAGGTTCCTGGGATAGCTTATAGAATCCAAGCCATCAGGAAATAGCTTGACTTTTTTCAGTCTTAATTCCAAAAATCTCAGGGAAAGGATGAAGATCAATAAACCATATCTAGGAAGTAGAAAGATTTTGCAGGTACCTTGTAGGTGGTGGGCTGGGGGCATCAGGTGGTAGGGAGTCAAGTCCTAGAAAATGAGTGCTGGGCAGACGATCCAAAAGATGGTAATTACAGCATATCATAAATGATCAAAACAGGACCTCTGCACCATTAGGCCTTCTCAGCTGCAATAAACAGACCTAGGATGGAGAAAAACAGGAGAAAAGAAAGGTCCATCTTCTATATCAGCTGATGAAAGCCCATGGTGTTCTTACTCCATGTCCAATCCTATCAAAAAGGCCTTTCCCCATCCTTCTTTTCACTTACCTGCACCAATGACAGGCAAAAATGGGAGAATGTCTCTAGAACCGGGTAAGGGAGAAGGAGTAGGAACAAGCTTGTGGGAACAGGAAGAGTGGAACACCCCAGTTTGAAGCAGGATCTACAGGAAGCAGCGTGAGGGAAAGGCGCCAAAGGAAGAGCATTTCCAAAGGCTCTGGGAAGGAGTAGGCATTGTGGTAAAGGCTCTGGGAAGGAGTGGGCATTGTGTGGGGAGTTTCTCCAGTACTTTCTAGTCATTTATAGGTCAGAGAAGTTCATGATACATCAGCTGGAGATGTTAGGCCTTGGGTTCCGGTACTGCCACATAAGTATTTTTCTCCAGCAGTTGTCAAACCAGTCAGCAATATCATCCAGGAGTCTAACAATGGTGCTTTTCTTTCTTGGGTTCCCCTGGGTATGCTCCCTTCTTAGGCGTACAAGTCTTCCCTATTAATGATTAAAGTGATTTTTTCCTTAAAGCAACAATCAAAAGGCCATAACCTTGGCATGATACGCAGTTCTAGGCAAAAAAAAAAAAAAAAAATTCCAAAACCTAATTTCTGGGTCAAGGGCTTGTAATTATGGTTGTGTTTTTCTATGATAATAATGTCATCAATGGTGCATAAGCCCCAGGTTGTCGCATTCCAACCTAGCTTATCATATAAATCAATGGAGTACGGCAGAAACACAATAAAGTATATAACATAAAACTCCATGGTGATTAAGTTTGGTTTTCTTTGTAAACTAATGTTCAAGGTAAGTACAAAACTGTGAAACTGACATTGTAGGCTATTTATTTTACTACTGATACTGCAACAGTAACAGTTTGTACTATTTTTCACATCATGTATAGATTCAACTGTGTTGTGGATTAAAGCTTTCTGGCTAAGAAATGAGGTGCAATTCTCTTTATATAAAAAGTATTAAGATTTCATCAATTAACATACTGGTTGTGTTAAATTTTGGAACACAATTGCTGACTGCCATTGAGTTCACTTAGTGCAGCAAACACTTCCTCTTTTCTTCTCTTCCTCTTTTTTTTCAATTTTTCATGTCTTTATGTTAGAAGAAGGCTCTTTCACCACAAACACACCTTGAAATTATACTCTTGCTGAAAAATGGACCTTGTTTCACAAATAATATTTGAAGCCAATGGCAGGATGTGTTTAAGTATTTTGTTTCAAAATTTTGATTGAAAATGAAAGATTTTCTATGAAATAATATGTTTTCCTGGCACAGCTAAACATCTGGATTCTGAGCAGATTGAATTCATGCTTTAAGTTAAAAAAATAGTTTTGTGCTTTTCTGTCAAAAATATGAAAGAAGTTCAGTAAGTGGGTTGCACCTAGCATTCTATGTCTAGGGAAAATTCAAACAGACGGTCTTTGAAATATTCTTTTAGTAAACATATAATAGGAATCCAAAGAATGAATAAAATATTTCCTAAATTATTCAAAATCACCACATTAGAGTATTGAAGATTTTTTTAAATTTTGCTTTTGTTTTTGAGATAGGGTCTCACTCTGTCGCTTAGGCTGGAGTGCAGTGGCGCGATCTCAGCCTACTGCAACCTCTGCCTCTGGGTTCAAGTGATTCTCTTGCCTCAGCCTCTCGAGTAGCTGGGATTACAAGTGTGTGCCACCACACCTGGCTAATTCTTCTTTTGTATTTTAGTAGAGATGGGGTTTTACCATATTGCCCTGGCTGGTCTTGAACTCCTGGGCTCAGGTGGTCTGCCCACCTAGGCCTCCCAAAGTGCTGGGTTTACAGGGGTGAGCCACTGCACCCAGCCCTGAAGAGGCTTTCTTCGTTTGTTTGTTTAATTGCTTTTTTTTTTTTTTTTGGTATTTTCTGATATTTCCAAAGAACTTTTAGGAGAACTTCAGATTTTTCAGTGACCAAGCGATTCCATTTCTACACATTTTTCCAAGAAAATATTTATAATTTGGAGACATGCACAAGATGCAGTGTCCATCACAGTATAGTTTATAATAGTGAAAACTTGAAAGCAACCTAAATATTGAAAAGTAGAGAAGGATTGGTTATATAAACCATGGAAATCAACTCCATGGAAGACTATATAAGCATAAGTAATTATGTAGCTCTATATTATGTGCAATTATATTGTTGACATACTAATACGTTTTTTAAAATGCCACAGAACTCTAGGGTATGATTCAATTGATATATTAAAAGTTTTTAAAATAATGCCACAGAACTCTAGAGTGTGATTCAAATTATGTTTAAAACACATATAGGTAGTCCCTTGTATATACATTTGTGGGAAAAAAATCTGGAAAAATATCTTTCAAAATATTGCAATGAATATAAAGACAAAATTCCTTCTAGGGTCTCTCTTCTCTTTTGTTCATTACTGGGTAATATTGGACAGACCATTTATGTATTGCCTTTTTCTTTTTTAAAAGACATTAACCTTCTCCATTAATTTCTAATACTTCCCATCTAGACATCCATAAATGTGAAGTATTAACATACTCTGGAATGTTTTTAAATACCTTCAATTAACACTCTGACTCACTGGACATCAGTTGGGTGTTCAACAACTTAATTCTGTTACCAACCACCCAGAGTTAGCACAGATCCTACACCTTAGGGGCTCAGTCCCACAAAACTGTCCCCCATGTCAAATGTCAGTTGCAAGTCCTGGGCCTCCTGTGCTCTAGCCAATCAGCTATAAATTGGAGGTTCCTATGAACCCCATTCTAAGGTTCTATAACTTGTTAGAATGACTCACAGAACTCAGGAAGACACTTTACTTATATTTACCAGTTTATTATAAAGGATACAAATGAACAGCCAGATGAAGAGGTACACAGGGCAAGGTCTGGAAGGGTACCAAGCACAGCAGCTTCTGTCCCCATGGGGAACTCCATCCTCCCAGTGCAGGGATGTGTTCGCCAAGTTGGAAACTCATCAGATCTCATTTCAAGAGGTTTTATAGAACTTAATCTCCAGTCTTCCCCACCCACTCCCTGGGTTGCGGGGGCGGCACTGAAAGTTCCAACTCTACAATCAATTGGTCTTTCTGGTGACCAGTCCCATCTTGCTGCTATATAGGAACCCCATCCTAAGTTACCTCATTAGCATAAACTCAAGTGTAATAAAAAGGGATTCAGTAATAAAATGTTCTCCTATTGCTCAGGAAATTCTAAAGGTTTTAAGTGCTCTGTGCCAGGAACCAGAGACAAAGACAAAATACATTGCTTATGATAGCACACATACCTAGAAGGATGATCACTTATGGGAAATTGCACAGAAAAGGGTAACTGGTAGCATTTTCTAAACTCACTATGAGTAAGGTACAACTCCATGTTCTCTGTAATTGTACAGAAACTAACATTTTTGGGCCATACTCTTTATCTATAAGAGGCTGCTGATAATCCCTAAACAGTCTCCTTTGAGAGATTGGGTAAAGGGCAACTCTGCACATTCCCCCAGATTCCTTTTCTTCTTTTTATGAAAACAAGTAAATCTTGAGAGTGGTCCTGTACCTGTAAGTGAGGATGATGGAAAATGAAACCTGAAGAGGAGACAGCAGTGTTTGTTATGTGCACGCTGAAGTGCAGGAAACAAAACAGCAGTACAACAGTGATAAATACAACTGGGCCCCAGCCTTTGGCAAGGACTTTGACGTACATTTGCTCATTTGTTTTCCTCGACAACCCTGATTGGAAGGTACTTTTAGTCTATTTAACAGCTAAGAATACTGGAGTTTGGAAAAGTTAACTTTTCGTAGACTTTATTATAAATGGCACACACAAAATTTGAATCCTGATCTGATTCTCAAGCTCTTAAACATCACGATGAACTAGAAAGAACCAAATGCAAGTTGGTACCCTGGCAATACTGTTCTTGCCCTATGTGCCAAGATTCCAAAACTTTTATACTCTGAAAGTTTGTTCTTCTCACACACATGAGCATGTGATCTCTCCCTTTCTCCTGTGTCAGGTGGGCAAATAGAAAAATAAGAATTTCCTTAGGTGCAGTAGGTGATATCTTTTAGCCAAGTCATTTCTGTTCTCAAAACTTCTCAATGGCTCCCCATCACTATATCAGTTAGGATTAAGTCTGTCTGCATGTGATAGGCAAGCTACAATAACAAAAGGGATTTTTATTTCATTCAAAATGAGTTTGGAGGCCAGGCACAGTGGCTCATGCCTGTAATCCCAGCACTTTGGGAGGTGGAGGCGGTTGGATCACCTGAGCTCAGGAGTTTGAGACCAGCCTTAGCAACATGGTGAAACCCCATCTCTACTAAAAATACAAAAATTAGCCAGGTGCGGTGGTACATGCCTGTAATCCCAGCTACTTGGGAGGCTGAGGTAGAAGAATCACTTGAGCTGGTAGGTGGAGGTTGTAGTGAGCCAAGATGGCGCCATTGGACTCCAGTCGAGGCGACAGGAGTAAAACTCTGTTTCAAAATAAATTAGTTTGGAGGCAGACAGTTTAGAGTGGCATGGTAGCTTCAGTCATCAGGGATCCAGGCTTCTCCTACCTTTCTGCTTCATCCTTAGAATTTGGTTTTCATCCTTAAGGTCAGTTAAGGGACCTATACGGTAGTTGGAGAATCTAATAGCAGAAAGGGTAAAAGGGATATCCCCAGCTGTCTGTTCCCCTTTAAGAGACTTCCCTGAAAGGCACGCATAACATTTCCACTTGTATATAATTGACCAGAACTTAATCATATAGCCATACCAAACTGTGATGGAGACCGGGAAATATCTTTTATTTAAACATATTGCTGCCCCTAATATTTTAGGAGTTCTTTTACTAATAAAGTAGAAGTGAATGGATATTAGGCAGGCATTTAGTGGTCTCTGCTACAACTACCAGTGGAAATATACACAAATTTATATCAACAGACTCTAGCACCATCCTACTTAATTGGTCTTTTATCTGACTCTTTGCTATTCCACATCTTTATGTCTCTTCTTATACTGTTCCCTTTACATGGAATATTTCTCCCTTTCCTCTTACCATCAGCCTCTTACCTATCCTTTAAGGACTTGATGTGCTCCTTGAAGTCACGTCTGATCTTTCCAACTGATCTGATCACTCCCACCTTCAAACTCTCACATAACAGCTCACTTGAACTTCCCAGATACCCCTTTTTTTTGTGTCATTCCATTGCTCTAAATCTTCAATGCCTTTTTATTTTCTTGTAGAACATGTCTGAAATGTACTCAGGTGGCAGGGCACCAAGTAGTCTAGTTCTTGAGAAAACACCATGAATGAAAGATGTTCAATTAATTAATTGATTCAGTCAATAAATAATTATAGTGATCCTATTAGGCACTAGACACTGTGCTAGATGCCTGATACATATTTAAAAGTAGGGAGTTGTCAAAGCAAGCTTGATAGTTTCTTTTTGATTTTATTGTTGGGATTTATTTACTATTTTTATGTATTTTTATGTCTCAGTGCTTGTTTATAGCTAAGTAACAGCAAAAAATCAAAGATTTCAAGAACACACACGTGAAAACCCTAAATAAAATATTTTGCCCATTAATCAATTGATTTCTTTCTGTGAATTGGGAAAGTAAAGTGACTATTTGACTTTACCAATGAAATCCCTTGGTGCAAATCAAGGCACACTAATTTTACAAGAATCTAGCAAGAGAACCACCACAGTGAGTCTAAATTCTATCCCTTCAATGTTCCCTCAAATCTATGTGTTTTCTAAGATTCTGTCTTAGGTTGTAATACTACACCACACTATACTTCAAATATCAATGAAAAGTAATGGCAAAAACTGCAATTACTTTTGCAACAACCTAATATATGCTGAAAACCTCAGATTTACCTTCAGCACCAGACTCCTCTTAGCTTCAAAACCAAATAACCAAATATCTACTGAACATTTCTTTTACAAGCCAAATAGGAAAAAGATCAACTTTCCCATAAAAGATGGGTAAAGAGCTAGAGTAGAAAGGACAGAAGAAAGTTGAAAATGGCCAGTAAACTTATGAAAAACATCAACTCATCATAAATCAAAGAAATACAAGTTAAAACAAAAATTAAAATATTAATACTATTTTCCCTCAGCTAAATTGACAAAATGAGTAAAAAATGATAATATGTTTGATGGTAGGAGGGCTTAGAGCTCTCATATGTGGCTCATGGGAAAATAAATTGTGAGAGACTGAATACATAAAGAGACAATGGCCAGACCATATATTAAAATAGGGCCCTGACCCAGAGTCTGAAGCAACCTGCAACAACTTGCCCAGGAAACCAAGCCATTGTCTACAATAGACAACCCAGGAATCTAGCCTGACAGTCAAACTGCCATCCCTAGTAACAATCCAGGAAACTTAACTATAACCTCTGAAACAATCAGCCTAAAATGACCAGGACTTTACTGATAGTTAACAATCTCCTTAATTTTTATCCCCACCCTAACTAGAATCAACCAGAGAAAACCAAATATCCACCCCTAACCAATCATGTAGGTTGCCCCACTTCTAGTTAGCCCACCTGCAACTTTCTCATGCCAACAGCCTCCAACCAGAGTCTACCTGAAGCCTTCCCTTTTTCCACTTCCCACTCTTTTATCTGTCTTTGAGTCTCTGCCACGATGCCAATGCTGGTGGCTGGCTCTGGAGGTAAGGCTGTTTAGGCCCCGGAGAGAACACAGGTGTCTCAGAGATTATGTCACCTTGGCTTCAGGGCCATTCAGCAAGCTACACAGAGGACTGAGTCCATGACTTCCTACTGGTCAGAGTCAGTGAGGCACAGGGAGTCAAAAAAGGCACTGAGGCAACCACCACATGCTGCCATTTGCGATGCCCTCTGCTGGTCACTGGCTACTCCAGTGAATGGGAATTTTAAATGCCTGTCTTTGAACAAGATGCTGCAGATTCCTGAGGAGTAAGAAACAGAATTCATAATGTTCAGAAACATGGAGACGGGATCAGTCATTCTGAAGGTTGGAAGTAATACAGTGGTCGTGCAGATTTTGGCCAAGGACAACTTTATATTGTGTCTTGACTTGAACATTTACCTGTTGAATATCCTCAACAAAAGTTTAACAATTAATTTATTAAACAACTGAGATTTTTTTAAAAAAATCAATGTTCACATGGCAGAAGAAAACAATTTAAAGTAGCAAGCAAAAATAATATAATTTGTTGGCTTATAAATTGTTCTCTGGCTCTCCACTGCAAAGACTGCTTTATATTCACTGAATGTACTTTAAAAGGGTTTAAAAAAAAGGCATGAACACTTTTAGAGTAATCAGCATTTGGTAATCACAGAGCCTTTGGCATCAGAGAAGGCTGAATTCTATTACTAGTTCTGCCTCTTACTAGATGCATGATCTCTGAGCTACAGTAGTCTCCCCTATAAATGGGAATGATAGTAGGGATTGCTGTGAGGATTAAATGAGATAATTTATGCAAAGCTATAAACCGAAGGTATGATATAGTAAGTGCTTAATAAATTCTAAAATAACCACAGAAATAAGAACAATAAAATAAACTATAGTATTAGTAATGGTTATGTTCAGATTCTTCAAAGCAGAACTCCATCGAGCTTGGAAAATTGGCAGCAGAAATGAGCCCCAGTAAGTCCGTCCCCTTGAAGAGATTTCCAGGCTCAGATGAAGCTAAAACTACATTTCCCAGAAGGCCCAGGGCCCAGTGTGTGGTTTCCTCTCATTTCCGGGTCTGTCATGTGACTCTCCGGTCGCGCCATGGCGGAAGCAGAGGAGCAGGTAAAGAGTGCAACTGCTAGTTGAGGGCAGAGGGATGTGGAGACCAGGGTGGGCTGTTTGGGGAGGGTGGAGTGGAGTGGGTGGAGGTGCGGAGCTGCTAGAAGAGGGCAAGCAGGCCCGCAGCAGGGCGGGGTGGGAGGGCGAAAGTTCCTTTCCTACAGCAGAGACGATGCCAGCCCGGGGAGGGCACCTGGGGAAAGCGTACCGACACACCCCCGCGTTCGGGAGGCGGCCTTTCCTTGGGCCCCTATTCCTGTGGCCTTTGCCCAGTGAAATTTTGGCATGAAGGCCGGGCTACCCCAGGGACTGGCTGCCTGTGGGAGGCGGAAGAGAGGCCAGGTGATTGAAATTTAAGTTGCCTTCCACTTGAAGTAGGACAGTAAGAACTAGGAGAGAGTAGACGACGAATCTTGTTTTGTATCTGTTGGATTTAGGTACAGAACTGAAACACAGTTGCGGTGCAGCAGGGATTAAGTGCATCGGTTCTGGAGCAAAAATGCCTAGGGTCCAAGTGCTGGTTCCTTTTCTTACTCAGTGTGTTACTTTGAGCCACTTATTTAACTTTCCAGTGTTAAGATGGGGATAATAATAGGGCCGTCCTCAGAGGGTGGTTTAAGATAGAGTTTATACACAAAGTTAGAGTGCATAGAACTGTTGGGCTCCATAAAAGTTAAATGGGATTATTTGTTGCTGGCAGGTCATGAACTGGTAGTATCCAGTCAACAACTGGCAATGTGGCACTGGAGTTTAGGGTAGAAATGAGTGATGGGAATATGAATTATTTTCATATAGCAATAGTGGTAATTGCACATTATATGAAATGACAAAGTAAAATAAAAAAGACAAGAGAAGCAGACCAAAAAAGAGGCTAGAACTTAGGGGAGGTGAAGCTTCCATTTCCAGTGTTATTTCAGTAGGACACTGTTTTTCCTCACCGGTTAACAGGGCTGTCAGTTGCAGTGATTCTCTCTAAACAGTGACTTGATGATGAGCTGTTTAGAATCCTAAGAGACAAATTTTACTAATTTCAACATACTTCATTTGTTTTTACTTCATAGTGAAAATTTGTTCTGTATGTTTTATGTGTGCCAGTAATGAAGACATTTGACTACGTAGAAATTTGGTTTGGCTGGTCATTGTGATAACAAGATAACAAAATATCTTACCTAACACCAGAGCCTCTCTTCTCCATTTTAGCAGTTCAAAGGAAAACATTCATTACGAACATAACATTTATGACTGCCATTACTCGTTTGAATAAGGGTGAGATTGTTTTTCACATTGTGCATCTTTATTTCATGTTGAAATTTTGTTTCATGGTTTGATTTAAAAGCAAAAAACTTTGGTATTTTCTTAGATATAGTGTAATATGGAAATGGAGAGAGTTGTTCATAGAAAAACCGTTGTTTTATTCCCTTGGAAAAGACCTTTGAAATATTTACCACTGTTTAGTGGAGAAGAAATTTGACAAAGTTGTCTGATGTAAAAATGACACATACAAAGTTAGGGATATAATAATGTTTCACATTGTACATTATATTTTAGTTTTAAAAACCCTTCCATATTGCATTTGGTCTTCCCAAAAGAATTCCGTGAGGTAAATGTTTAATCTCATACATGGGTGAAACACCTCTGATGTTCCAGACCTTCCAGTGGCTTCTCATCTTATTCAGAGGAGAAGCCACATCCACTACAGTAGCCTGATTGCGCCACAGGACCTTGACCCAGCTGCCCTTAGCCACCCTTTCTTGATCTTGTTTTTTCCAACTACTTTCCTCCTTGCCTTCTGTGACCCTGCATCAGCTTATTCTTCAAAAAGCCAGGCGGGTTCCTACCTCAGGGCCTTCATGCTGTTCCTTTTTGAGGAACCCTGATATTTACAGGCTTTCTTCCTCATTTCCTTCATGTCTTTGTCCAAGTGTTCTTTTATAGTGCGACCCTTCCTGACCATGCTTTGAAACCTTCCTGCATAATATTTCTCTATTATGCGCATCACTGTTTGACATACTCTATTTAAAAATTTTTTGTTCTGTGTATTTCTGTGTACTTCTCACCACAGAGCTTGGAACATAAGCTCCATCACGACAAGGATTTGTTCACTGCTGTATGTCCAACACCTAGAACATTGCTTGGCACTTAATATGTGTTAAATGATTGATTTTTACTGATAAGCAAATTGAAATTCGGGCAACTTGAGTAACTTGCTCAGGTCTATATCTATAATATAATAAATCAATAGTCCTCTTTCTCCAAAGCTCATGACTTTTCACTAGAATACCCTATTTTTTTAAATATACATGAGAACCTAAATCTAAATCATGTTTTTACTTTGTAAAGTACAGTTAGCCATTTTCATTTTAATGATTTTCCCTCGAGCCATCATTCCATTTTTGATGCTTTAAAAGCCAATATACAATTGGAGTGGGCATTCACCTCCCCAGTGGTGTCACTATCTTTCTTAAAAAGACCGCTGGTGGGCCAGGCACAGTGGTTCATGCCTGTAATCCCAGCACTTTGGGAGGCCAAGGTGGGGCGACTGCTTGAGCCCAGGAGTTCGAGACCAGCCTGGGCAACATAGCAAAACCCCATCTCTACAAAAATTACAAAAAATTAGCCAGGCATGGTGGTGTGCGCCTGTAGTCCCAGCTACTTGGGAGGCTAAGGCAGGAGAATCGCCTGAACCCAGGAGGCAGAGGTTACAGTGAGCTGAGATTGCACCACTGCACTCCAGCCTGTGTGACAGAGTGAAAATTCATCTCAAAAAAAAAAATTAGAAGAGAAAATGACAGAGTATATCATAAGTTGCTGCACTGTTATCAAACTTCTGTTTCAGTTAAATATTTTTAGTCATGCATTATGTGTTCAATGAAAATTTATTGAGCACTGAGTATGTGCTAGACCAGGGTTTTAGACAAGAGTCTTGCCATTGTTGGAATTTCAAGCCAGATAATTTTTTATTGTGTATATGTTTGTTAAGAAGGGTGTCTGTTGCATGCGTTATAGGATGTTTAGCAGCATCCTTGGTATTATGGGCTGAATTGTGTTC
>CAUYLG010025071.1:0-39168 GCA_963573385.1 Cacajao melanocephalus | reverse complement strand
CATATGGAAAAACTCTTGGGGCATAGATGTTTAAGATATACGTGTGTGCATTTGTTCATTGCAGCACTGTTTACAAAAGCAAAGACTTGGAACCAACCCAAATGCCCATCGATGATAGACTTGACAGGGAAAATGTGGCACATATACACTATGGAATACTATGCAGCAATAAAAAATGATGAGTTTAAGTCCTTTGTAGGGACATGGATGAACCTGGAAACCATCATTCTCAGCAAACTGACACAGGAACAGAGAATCAAGCACCACATGTTCTCACTCACAGGTGGGTCTTGAACAATAAGAACACATGGACACAGGGAGGGGAGTATCACACACTGAGGTCTGTGGAGGGGGACTAGGGAGGGACAGTGGCACGTAGGGAGTTGGGGAGGGATAACATGGGAAGAAATGCCAGATACAGGTGACAGGGGGATGGAGGCAGCAAACCACATTGCCATGTATGCACCTATGCAACAATCCTGCATGTTCTTTACATGTACCCCAGAACCTAAAGTGCAATAAAATATATATACATTTTTTAAAATGTACATGTGTGTCAAATTATGGAATATCTATTGCAGTTATTCCCAGACTTTTGGTCTCAGATGAATATAGGAAAATGTTTAAACAATGACATTGGCATACAGATACCAACTTTCTCTTTTTTTCAAGTAAATACACTTTAAATTTCCATCTGCTATCTTTGTCATTTTATTCAAAATGATATTTTAATGAAAAAAGTAGAAAAGACATAAATTTTTTAACAGAAAAAGAAACAGTTCCTTCTCAAATCACATAGACAGTCTAATGACAGGTATCAGTCTGGATACCATTTTAGCAGAGCTGGTTTTCCTTTTATTAAACTCTTTTAAAATTCAAATTTTATAAATAACCTATATGCGCAACGCAGAAAACTTGAAAAAGCACAGAAAATTGCTAAGAGAAAAATAGGCTGAATCTCCCATCACAAGACAACCACAACTTGGCATTTTTAAGAGAAAACTGGTAATTTTTATAAACCAAAAAGCTATTATTCTGTAGTATTCTTGTATTTTTTATTTCACACCATATCGAGAATATTTCCCGAGTATATATTTTCCCACAATATGATTTCTAACAACTGCATATACTGTTATATTTACACGAACATAGAATCATGTACTTCACTTACCCCTAACTGTTGGACATTTGTGGTATTTTTCCCTTTTTTTTCTATAGTAGGCAATACTTGGATTTCCTGGGGTCTCCTCAGCCTGTGCTATAAGAAGACGTCTACTTCACAGGACATCTCTTGTCCTCACCACCATTCATGTAGAATCTCAGCCTTTAACATCCCTGAGGGTCCCTAGGGCTGGGTGCTCCCCATGAGTTCACTAACAGGTTGGCTCCGGTCTGGGGTAATGACTCTTCTCGTCAGTATCCTCCGGGCACATTGGTATCCTCTAGAAACCACTGGAGTCCCCAGCAAGCTGTAAATGGTCCACATTCTGTTCCATATTTGGCAGAAGCCTAACTCTCCTCTTATCTGTTGTGTCATTTTGTTCTAGAGGGATTCAGACCACACATTGCTGTTTATCCCACAAGGCTCCTCATGAAAATAGTTTCTTCAGCTTCTGCCTGCGGGCCCTCTTTCTGCAGACAGCAGACACCAATGCTTGGCATAGTCGGGGGGCAGACAAAAATGTGGTCCCAGAGGCCCTACTTCCTTAGGCTCACCCAGACAGTGGCTAAAGGCCTTCTAGGCGTGGGCAGGACTCCTGCTGTGAGGAAAACTTTGGGCAGCCTTCTCTTTCTCTTTCTTTCCCTGGAATAGATTCCTAAAAGTGACTGTGTACATTTTTAAAGGCTTTGAATGTTTTTATGGGCTGAATTATGCCTCCTTGCTTCAGATTCAAACATTGAAGCCCTAACCCCCAGTGCCTAAGAATGTGACTGCATTTGGAGACAGGACATTTAAGGAGGTGATGACATTAACATGAGGCCAGTAGCGTGGGTCCTAATCCAATCTAACTGTTGTCCTCAGAGAGGAAATTCGGACCTAGAAAGAGACAGATACCAGGGATTCACAACAAACTGAGAAAAGACCATGTCAGGACGCTGTGAGAGGGCAGCCATCTGCAAGCCGAGGAGAGAGGCTGCAGGAGAAACCAAACCTGCTGATCCTGGGCTCCCAGCTTTCAGAACTGTGAGAAATAAATTCCTGTTGTTGAACGCTCAGTCTGTGGTACTTACCTGTTATGACAGCCCTAACAAACTGATACAAACGTATCCTCTAGAACTGGGCAAATCACATTGTACTTCTCATATTATTTTCTTCCTCAATTGTTACTAGGAAATGGCAGAATGTCAAATCTGGAAGGATTTGGAGATCCAGGAGCACCACCACCAAGCAGTACTCACTGGAACTGCTTGCACAGCTTCTCAATATAAAAAGTCCTGAAGCTCCACCTCAACTGACTGAATCCGTCTTCAGGGACAGGGCCCAGATTTGTGTATTTACAAAACCTTCCCCCAGAATTTACAGGACTTCCACTTAAAAAGATCACTGATAGCTCTCACTAAAAAATAAGATTGGAGAGGAAAAAAAATGGTATCATCCCTAAATAGTGACTGAGCAGTCAGCTTTGTTGAGAATCCTTTCCAGTAAATTGCACTACCTCCTCCTCTGGGTAAAGCGAAGTGCTTGTACCTGTCTCCAGTTCACATCATAAGGATTTCTCATCAATCCACTCCTAGGACTTTCCTTGCCAGAAGTGATGATTATAATAATGAATATGTGGATAATAATCATAATAGGAGCCGCCATCCATCGAGGACCTTCATGCTAATCACTCTGAAGAGATTTGCATAAATAACTCATTTAGTCCTTACAAAACCCCTGAGAGGCTTGTTATTATCTCAGTTTTTCAGATGAGTAAATGAAGGCTCAGAATTAGGTTCATGACAGTATCAGAAACAAAGTACATCCTTGACTTGGAACCCAAACTCTTGGCCATTTAAAGTAAACCATGATTCTTTTCAAATGACTCAAAAAGAAAATCTTAGTTTCTAAGGGGATCTCAAGAAAAGAGGGTCATATCTCAAAATCTAGGTGGGCATATCTGTGTCATCCACATGGAATGTGGCAAACTATTGGAGACCAGGAAGAGATTTAGACCTACTCATTGAAGAGGCAGGTACTGAAGGCAGGTCTTGAGAGGCACCCAGGCCACAGGAAGGACATTGTACTCAAAGTGTTAACAGCACCTGAAAGATGGTGGTGTTTTCAAGCTGGGGCATGGGGTCCACAGGGGTAAGGTGAAGCCTCCATCAGTCCAGAGAGCCTGGGAGTGACATTTGGAAGTCCGTCACCACCAGTATGGCTCAGGTGAAGAAACTGGGGGAAGTAGCATGAAGAAGAGGGAATGTAGAAGGCTTGGTTTGTATTCTATTCATTTTGGCTACTTGGTTTTGGGTAAAGTTCCTTAGCTCCACTAAGCCCTGTTTTCGCCTTTGTAAAATGAGAATGATAGCCTTGTTGGTGATTGGAAAAATTAGAGGCAGTATGTGTACATGAAAGACTCAGCCCTTAGTGGTCAATGAGGGAAAAACAGATTATTATACTTGGAGTCTGAATCGGCCAAAGCAATGCTGCCTCTCACTGTGTGAAAACTGTGGAACAGGTTGTCGGCACTGGGATTTCACTCAGAGCAAAAGGCAGAGGTCAAGAAATCATCATCAAGGCACAGATGGACCTGGACTGGCTGTAAGAATGGCCTATTTCAGAATCACAGAATGTTTGAACTAGGAGAAGCCTACAGGTGAGGGTTAGAATGTGTGTGTGGGGGTGGGGAGGGGGGCGCGGAGGGGAGGGACTGGAGGCATAGGACAGAAAAAAAGGGCAAAAATGTTTTATCTCACCATTCCTATAGGGCATATTTAGATACAGGGGCTCATCACTCAAGCAACCCTGGCATTAGGACCAAAAGCACTTCCTGTGAAATCAGAAGAGCCAAGTGAAAATTGTTATTTAACCTATCAGCCTGGGTTTTCTTCTCTGTGTTCTTCCCTTCACATCCCGGCTTTAGCTCCTTAGTCACTTATTCATAGTTCCATGCACAGGCGCTTTTTCCACTGCATGTGTACACGTTTTCAAGTCCAGATTCTGTAAAGTTTCACTCTAGGCTTTTATCAAATAACACACTTTTTTTTTTCTTCCTAATTAAGAATATTTATGGTTGCAATGCCAGAATTTCACTGTTGAAAGCTTCTCGATAGGAAGCGTACCTATGATATAATGGGAACTGAAGAAAGAATGTACTGAAATGAATAAATGGACCAACAAATGACTCGATGGATGCAGGATCAAATGCTCTCCATGCACACATTCGGACCAGGGCAGGGGAGAGGAGGGGGGTCATACTTATGTCTTCTTGGTCATTTTGAAATCTAGCTCCCCAAGTGCTAGATTTTATTTGACTTGCCTTTCCTTAACTCGTAGGAATACACTCTACCCTTTTCTCCCAAGATTTCTATCACTTCCATTTCCACAACTCTTTCCCTCTTGCTTCCTTCACCTTTTCACCAAATTAAGAAGACGGTTGGCTGAGAGAAGGTTTGGAATGAATCACACTTTTTATAGTTAACGAAAAAAAACATTTTACAGATCTTTAAAAGAGATAGTAGAGAAACTGTCATTATTATTGGGATTAAAAAAGTATGTTGTCTGTTTCTGGCATATAGTTCAGAGAAATTCCCGGTTTGGGAATACAGAAGAGCTAGTCAAAGGAAAGGTGCTTGGCGTGCTGTACTTCCTCCACAGCACGGAGCAAGCAGTGAGGGTTACTCTAATCCCAACTCTCTTGTAATATCTCTCCAATGAATTTCTTGTCATTATAGGCAGTCCTTTATGCAATCTGTGTTTCTGTATGTCACACCCTAGAGTGAAACAAAGACCCGCTAAATGCCATAAACCACCCAGAAGCCTTTTTGTTCCCCTAAGGAGACCAACAAATCTATTCTTACTGGTGTTCCTGTTAAACCCTTATAAATACTGGTTAGTTCTCCATGCCCATTTAAGAGACTTTTATATGGTTTTTGAAATCCTCTCCAGCCATATTGCTTTTATCTTTTTTTTTTCCTTTATTGATTTTTCTCCTTAAGACTTTAATTCACTCTTCTGCAGTTGCTTCAGTCAAGAGAGAAATTCTGCAGATCACATAGAGATAGCATTCCAACCCAGACTGGGTCACACCATCTCACATAAGAATACCAGCGTCCTGCAGATAACCAGTCCTTTCCCGCTTTTCAAGCCCTTTCAGTCTCTCTTTTCATTTTTTTTCTCTCCTTTAGTATTTGAGACTTAATCTTTCTTCAGTCTTATTCTTCATGCTGAGCTCATCCGAAATGTACCAATAATTGCTACCAGCTAAATCTGGTTTCATCATTCTGAAAATTCCTCATTGAAACCAGCCCTGTGGAATAGGAATCTGATAATTTCTGCAAGTTAAAGTGACATTTGGCATATAGCTTTACCAATACACTATCATGTATGTATAGATAATTCCTGGGAGGGTTTGGTTATATTTCTAAGAGGTATGGGCATATAACATTTAGCTAAGTGCTTCAGCAAAATACCATTTAATTCTATTAAGGTATCATCTAAGCGGCAGCATTTTAAAAAATCATAGGGCAACTAATCCTTTATAGAGTTTAATATTCTGCTGAAAAGCATCTTTAGCTTTGATTGCTAGGTAGACCAAGTCCTGGATAAACTAAGAAAATGATTGCCTAATCTACTTTGTCCTTTAGACATTGTACCTATTAAATTCAACAAATATTTTCTGAGTTCCTGCAATGTGCCAGCTGCTACATGAATATAGAGTTAAAAAGGTATTGAATATAGAATTAAAAGAGTCAAACTCACAGTTAACATGTATGTATTATACGCACACATATATTTGTTGCAGCACTATTCACAATAGCAAAGTCATGGACTCAACTTAAATGCCCACCAATGATAGATTGGATAAAGAAAATGTGGTACATATACACCATGAAATACTATACAGCCATAAAAAAGAACGAGATCATGTCTTTTACAGAAACATGAGTGAAGCTGCAGGCCATTATCTGTAGCAAACTAACACAGGAACAGAAAACCAAATACCACATGTTTTCACTTATAAGTGGGAGCTAAATGATAAGAACACATAGACACGTAGAGGGGAACAACACACACTGGGGGCCCCCAGTAGGTGGATAGTGGAAGGAGGAAGAGGATCAGAAAAAATAACTGATGGGTACGGGGCTCAGCACCTGGGTGATGACATAATCTGTACAGCAAACCTCCATGACACAAGTTTACCTATATAACAAACCTGCACATATAAATACTATGATGTTTTATTTGTACTTTTTTCCTTTATTAGTCCATTTTCACACTGCTAATAAAGACATATGTGAGAAAAAAAGTTAATAAATGTATACAAACAAACAAATGGCATGAGAAATATATATTTTGAAGTATATACTGTGATTGATTCAACCTGAAGGATCAGGGAAGGCTTCCTGAAGGAGGTAACATTTAAAACTTTAGATTAAAATATCTTCAGGTAAGACCAATAATTCTGCCTTTATCCCTCAGGCTAATGATCAATATCAATGTCACATTAAGTCACTTATCATCCTATAATTTATAAAGGTACTGGCAACATTTCACAATTTATTTCAACTATCCTTGCAATATCATTGAATATTAAAGACAAGAGAGGCACAAGGCATGCCTGCAAAAAAAAGTGAAGTTGATTTTAGAGCTTCCTTTCCTTTCTCCTGGTATCTTATTTCCTCCCTAGCCCACTGTCATCAACCTTGTATCTTAATCCAGCTATACTCTACTAAATGCTGATTGCTAAGTTAAGCACGAATTCCTCTTCTTTCATATGTTTGCATTTTAACTGGGTGAGGGGAGTCCTATTTGCTGGGAAATGCAGAATAGTAAAGCTAGAGCAGTGAAATGATTGACATTAGGGTTGATTTCTGGAGACGTGAGAACCATCTAGGTCTCTTCCAAAGACTGAATAATGTACAAATCCATGGCACCGTACAGTCAAAGTGTTACTTATTGGGATAAACATTTCCCTTTCGGTGTAAAGGGTACACTGAAGAACAAAAAATGGAGTTGCCAGGAATCTGCCTCTTTGCTTCTCTGAACTCTCTTACCATCCTACATTAGCTCCCAGTATTTGTTATTAATTTATTGTATTAATTAAAACAGTTCAGTTAATAACAATATACACTTGTGTAGTGATTTATAGTTTACCCTCCCGATTTCATGCGATCTCATTTAATCCTCGAAAACAACCCAAGCGATAAGACTGAGGCACTGAGGGGTGGAGAGACTTATCCAAGACCACACAGCTGCCGGCAGGGCTGGCACCGGCCTGGCGTGTGAGGACCGGGGTCTGTAACCTCTCTCCTGCCAGGGTGGACGCTCCTGATGTGTGTAGGCTCAGCACACTCCCACAGCTGTCCCGTGTGCTCAGCTGAAGAAGTGCTTCTCCCAGACGGAGGGAGCTCTTCTGTGTTAAGGATAACAAAAGGGCTGTGTTCTAAGGCCAGAATTTCTCCCCAGTTCCTCTCAAGGTCCATTCAGAGACGAACGTCACATTTCTGGAGCCCAAGCACTTTAACTGTTATTATTTTTGTGTTTATTTTTCGTTTGTAGAAAGGGTCCGGGGCATGTGTGCATCTTTATGACCCCTAAATAGGAAGTGTGTGGTGCCCACTCGACCCACCGAATTCCAAGGCATAAAGGCCCCAGAATCTCTGGATACAAGAAGTCCTCACCCTGCCATCGTTTCTTGAGTGGTGTTAGTGGACTTCCTATGGGCTTCTGAGGCGAAGTCAGCTGGTGTAAGAGTTGGCAACCGGGTCTGCTCCATAGATGGCATTCACTGAGGAAGCGCCACTGGCGGCTCCATGCGATTGGAGAGAAAAGGGGCGAGGGGGAGGTGAAGAGAGGAGGAGGAGCCCTCGGCAGAAATCCAAGTTCCGTGGCACTGGCCCCACAGAACTCTGGAAACAGGAATCGGGCTTGAGCTGCGCAGGTTCCAAGTCACAGGGCGTCCATGGCTGGCAAGCGTCGAGCCGGAAATTCAGTTGAATAGAGCCCTAAATGTTTTTTTGTTTGACATTCATGCTTAACAGAAAATGATGAATCCATTAGCAACTCCTTCCGTTGCCAAAAGAAACAGACTTGCACTTGTAGATTGCTTTCATTCTGCGCTATCAAGCCACTGCATGTGCTGCTTTCACAAAGCTGACAGTCATCTATCATTTCTAAATGGGTTTAGAGGTACAGGAGTCTTTGTCTGGAGTGTGTGGATGTGTCAGCGTGAATGTGACTCATTAAAACAGGCTGACCCAAACAGTTTAAATGGGATTCACAGTAGGGGAAAATGTTTTATTTGAGGTTTGTTTGGAATTATTTTGAAGTTTGTCACTAATTTTGAAAAACAATGGGCTCATTTTCCTAACTTCTTTTTCTTCCCTGAGATGTGTCTAAGAGAACAAATAGCTATATTATGCACTGTCTCAAAAACATGCTCTTTGGGAATGAAAAAAGATTCTATGATGATGAAATTTCAAGAGTTCCCTTGTGCTCTAGAACAGTTCACATACTTAAATGACTTCATGAAACGCCCCCAAGTTTCTCTCTCTCTCCTCAGACCCTTACCCCTAATCCATAAATGACATCTTTGAACATAACCTTTAGACCCGTTTTTCATCATTTCTATTGGCCTTTCAAGGAATGCCTTTTGAAGTCAAAGATATAACATATGGATTAAATCTTCCATAAAATGGGTTTAAATATTAAGAGAAAAACACCTGGCTATAGGCATCTGGGTTCCACAGGACATTGTTTTGTTTTAAATGCTTCAAGATGTTTAATAAAACTGAATATGGCCAAACTCATCTCCACCGTGGGCCTGTGGGCCCTCACACTTGTTTTCTGATGGCGCTTTCTGTCTCTCTCATCTCACATAAGTATGAAGCTCCTAAAGCAACAATAGAAGGGCCAATAGCAAAAATGAAGGTCCAAGAAGATTTACATATATCAATGAAGACAAAATTAATTGATTAAGAGTTTCAGTGCAACTAGTATAATTGATCTTCTGACTTTTCCGTGTGGGCACAGAGGGAGATATTCAAAATGTTTAACACTGTAAATCATGGGCACAACCAATCGGAAAAGACACCACGGCAGGGTCCTGGAAGCCCCTTGCTGGATGCAAGAGATTAAAGGAGCCTCAGCCTTGACATCAGGGAGGCTGGGACAGTCAGTTCAGGCAGGAGGCACTGAGGGTAGTGGTTATTTATTAACCCATATAGACAAATTTCAATATTTTAATACACAGCTGTACCAGTGTGTATTGGCTGAATTCCAGCCCTATTTTCACTCCTTCATCACATAAATTCCTAGGATTTGAGAAAACAAAACCAGGAATACCTCCTTATGTTGGAGCACTGCACTATAGCTTCCTGCTTTTTTCATGTACAACTCCAAATACACTGAGTGTCTTCTAAGGCATCGAGCACTATTCAAGCTGTTCCCATAGGAATGAATTGTTGCTCAAAGTGAGGAAGGAGGGTTAAAACATTAAAAAGGGTAAAACAGTAATTATGGGATTCTTTTAACATTTTTTTAAATAACCATAGTTTCTTAGTCTTCACACCATTTTACCCAGAAGACTTCTAAAGTTTTAGCACTGCAAGGCACATTCATAGAATAAAATATGTAGAATGTATATTTAACTTATGTCGTATCTTTCCTTTAAGGAGCTAAACTGAGTTGTCATCATGATTTGACTGAATTAACCAATTCAGTCTTTCCTTGCCACCACCACCATTCCCAAAAAAGGTAATTCAAGGTAAATGTTATAATACCCATTTGCACTGGAAATGCAAACAAATGCCATTTTTAAGAGCCTCTAGCCAACCAAAGACCAGCTCAAATGAGGTCTCCTGCATCCAAGACTGCTCTGATTGATTGCCAGGTGATCCCACACAAGTAACATTTATGTAGGAAGAAGAAGGGGAAATGTGAGCACTCTAAGACCTCATCCTTTAAGGAAGGATAATTGGATGTCTCTTGTATAACTTAGGCCATTTCAGAGCTTAAAATAAATACATATCAAATATAAGGGAGAAAAAGAGGAATGTATTGCTTTTATTCCATTGACAAAAAGGAAAAACAGTTTCTATTTAAATACATATAATTTTCTTTTTTGAGATGGAGTCTGGCTCTGTCATCCAGGCTGGAGTGCAATGGCGTGATCTCGGCTCACTGCAACCTCTGCCTCCCGGGTTCAAGCAATTCTCCTGCCTCAGCCTCCAGACTAGCTGGGACTACAGGTGCCTGCCACTACACCTGGTTAACTTTTGCATTTTTAGTAGAGACAGGGTTTCACCATATTGGCCAGGCTGGTCTTGAACTCTTGAGCTTGTGATCCACCCGCACTGGCCTATCAAACTGCTGGGATTACAGGTGTGAGCCACCATGCCTGGCCCACAAATATATTTTTAAACACTCACAAATATATTTTTAAACATTTGATAAAGAAAGCATAGAAAGACCAAATGGGAGCAATGGAAAGTTATATTCCTTCTAAAGTTGCTGAGAACCAAAATGCAGCAGTTTATTTCCAGTTTTCCCAGACAACATGCACTGTAGCAGGAGATTGCATTTCTGTTAGAAACCTCTACACTCAAGTCTAAAATATTTTATTTAAATGATAAATTTATATGCTACATACAACTATATCCTCAATATTTTTTTTACAAAAATATACATATACTTTATAAGATATTTCAGAACAGTTGCTAAAACTATAACCACATGCACTTTGCTTCATACCGGAAGATACAATGCAGGCTTTGGAGTCAGACTATATGAGTTTGTATTCTACTGCGACTACTTTGTGGCTCTTTAACCTTGGACAAACTTCTGTCTCTGGCCCCAGCTTATAAAACAGATGTATTAACATCACATGGTGAGGTGATAAGGATGAAATAAGATATGTTTGTAAAGTTCCAGTATAATGACTGCTGGAGAGTAGATATCCGGGTTCCTCCCTCGCACTGATACATCTGCCTTTTTCTCAGCGAACATTTACCTTTAGCAATCAAAGACATTAATTTTTGAATATTTGGTCTTTCTGCTGCAAGGTTAGCATTTCCTCAAGAAACAATGCCCATGCGACCTCAGGAATACCTGACCCCTCCTCCTGTTCTTAACCACTCAGAATCTGTCTCCATCCTGGACTGTGCGAAGTTCCCACTGTCATATTTCCTGCTGGTCTTAGAACTTAAGCTACCATTCCCTGCCACATTGATGCTACGTTGTTGATTACATAACCAAGTGATTTTTTTCAGGTGGAGGAGATATACCCGGGACCTCGGTGGAAGCCAGTAAAAGCTACCAACGTTTCCCTCCTTCTTTATTTTGAGTTTGTAATGAGCAACTACTAGGAAAGGAAGAAAATTGTCAAATAAAACAACATTAAATTATTTATAAAATCACATTCACTAAGAGCCAATTCCACTCTTGACTGAATTACAAATGGAACTAAAATCTTTCTTGGTTCTCATATTATGCTTTTCCTTTACTAGTTTGGGCGCTTGTCACCATCGGCTTTATTAATTTATTCAGAAAGTAATGTATTGAGTACCTACTATATGCTGGATACAGAGTAATTTAGACACAATTTGTGAATTGTGTCTACTTCAAGTCAAGTCTTCCTGCTTCCAGGCTGGTGGTTTTCAAACTTTAGTGTGCAACACAATCACCCGGAGTGATTGTGAACACACTGATCACTAGACTACTCCCCCAGGCTCTGATTTAGGAGGTCTGTGTAGGGGTCTGAGAATTCACATTTTTAATCTATGGGTTCTGGTCTAGGAAACACTTTGAGACCACTTTCTATGTTGTTTTTAATCCATTTGTCATAACCATCACATGTGTTAACTTCCTAAAATATAACGTCACTCTATGGAGTAAAAACCCTATTTGGTTCTCCGGTCCATAAAATAAAGCCTTATCAAACCCTTCAGGATCTGCCATTCAAGGTTGCTACTTTTCCAGCCTCTCCTTCTGATGATGGTTATACATGATAAAATACTCCCACTATACTGTCCCTTTCTTAGTAAAGTTTAATTCTATGTCTATAAAATATTGTATTGGCCCTTTTGGTTCCTTGGAAGCTAAAAGTCTTGAACTTTTGAAAAGAAGCCTTATCTGTTGCTTTTTGTAAGTATACTGGCTCAGTGGGAACACAAAGCAAGCCTTTAGAGTCGAAAGAAGTAATGGCCTATGGAAAAGAACCCTGCTAAGGAGGCCCAAACACTGAAAAAATGTCTTTAAAAATATGGATTTAATGGCACACACCTGTAATCCCAGCACTTTGGGAGGCCGAGGTGGGCAGACCACAAGGTCAAGAGATTGAGACCGTCCTGGCCAAAATGGTGAAACCTCGTCTCTACTAAAAATACAAAAATTAGCTGGGCTTGGTGGCGTGTGCCTGTAGTCCCAGCTTCTTGGGAGGCTGAGGCAGGACAATCCCTTGAACCCAGAAGGTGGAGGTTGCAGTGAGCTGAGATTGCGTCACTGCACTCCAGCCTGGTGACAGAGCGAGGCTCCATCTCAAAAAACACAGATGATAGATAGATAGATAGATAGATAGATAGATAGATAGAGATTTAAATTGAAGAAGTATCTGATAACACCAGTCAATTTAAATATTCATCAATAGGCTGCTTTTGTTTTACAATTATGTGTCTGAAGATAGTAACAGGAAGAGACATCGCTGTGCAAATATTAATATCACATACAACTGCATCAAAGAGAAAAAAAGGAACACTAGCTTTCATTTTCATTCAGTGAGATTAACCTAAAATAACCACTGTAGTTTTGTTTGAATTTACTGAAGTTTCAGTATGTGGTAATGACTATCAAGGAACATTCAAAGTATTATACCCTTTTTTATTGGGGCATAACCTCTGTGTGTTGACACACTTTGTGAGAAATGTTGTTTGAAATATGCATTGAAATAAAGCATCTCCAAATAACTTGAATAAATATCCTGGTATCATAAAGAGACAAACTATGCTAGTGGATTGTTAAAATCATCTAATTTGGAGGAACTGAAGGTAGAAGAGGAAACAGGGAAGAGAGAGAGAGAGATTATATATTATGGACAGATAAAATCATGAATAATAAATACAATTTTTCTCTTGCCCATAGGTTAAGAGAATTCTATTCTCTGGAATCTTGTTGTGTTCATAGCTGTTATTTTTAAAAGCATCTTACCCATGGGCAAGCTTCTACTTCTATCACTATAGAGAGGTGGAAAAACATCAGTAATGAAGACAGGCTTAATAAAAGTGCCTTGGAGTGTATACGTGTGCGTGCATGTGTATGAGAGGCTGGGCACGGTGGCAGACAAGACTAAGCCTCTGTTATTTTCAATAGAATACGTGTTTTTGTTTTGTTTTGTTTTTATTGATTGTTTGTTTGGTTTTTAAAAACCTTTTTTTGACATTATTCATAGCAGGCCGAAGAGTGTGTCCCTACATTTGCAACTAAAGAGTCAGAGTGAGAGGGTGGTTTTCTGATTCCACCTACTATGTCAGCCAGCAATCTGGCCATACTCAGGCCGTCCACCACTGCTGAGGTCTTGAAGGCTCTGGAAGAAGCAAGTGTCTAGAGGTATTTGTGACCAACTATCATCAAACAGCACATTTGTAAGATGAGTGAATGAATCCCATGAATGACATCTGATGACCACCGTGTCTTCAAGCCACTGGAAAGGCAGCTTGAAAGATAAGCCTAAAATTAAACGTTTTGTGATAATGCATATTAAACATATACATACAAAACAGTAATCGTAGGCATAGATCCTTTGGCAGTGGCCTGGTATGTGCAAAGAACACTGGATTTGGAGTTAGGCACACCTGGGTGTGAATCCCAGCCTTAGAGCTGAAACTGTAGATGTATTCTCTACCTCTGTTAATTGTAAAACAAAAATGGTGCTGTGTTGCAATTAAGTATACCAACATAGATAGCAAAAAAATACCAAGAACAGTGTCTGGCACACAGTAGGAACACAGCAATTAACAACAGTAGCAGTAAAACAAGAGATAACTTGATAATTTTTTTTTTTCTGAGATCGGGTCTCATTCCTGGAGTGCAGTGGCATGTTCATAGCTTACTGCAGCCTTGAACTCATGGGGTCAAGCAATCTTCCCACCACAGCCTCCGAAGTAGCTAAGACTATAGGTGCATGCCACCATGTCTACCTAATTAAAAAAAGATTTGTAGAGACAGGATCTCACTACATTGCTCAGGATGGTCTCAAACTTCTGGGCTCAAGCGATCCTCTTGCGTCAGCCTCCGAGAGTGCTGGGATTACACATATGAACCACTGCACCTAGGATGACTTAAACTTTTACATACAGTATTTATTCCCTTTTATATATAGGCCAAGGGTGGGCTAAACTTCTAACTTCACACACAAGCATTTATTTTACACTAAGATTGTGTAATGCAAACTTGCTGTATAAAGAAAAGAATGAATGAGACAAAATTAAGCATATTTCTCTAAAGATTATCAAGTTGACAGAACAAAAGATTTCTCAACAGCTGCTCTGCCAGATACATCAATAAATATTTTTCAAACACCTACTAGGTGTAAGATACTGTTCTTAGAGCAAAGAAAGATGACTAAGAATGATATTAACTTTATAAACACAGTGGCTTAACCTCACCAATTGTGGCTTCAGATACAATTATCCACAAAGATTTCAAAAATTACTATGCTCAGGCTGCATTTCAGATCAAACAAATTAGAATCTCTGGGAGTGGGATTCAGACATCAGCGCTTTTCTCTTTCACTCTGATGATCCAATATGTAGGCAGATCGAAAAGGAATGGTCTAGGAGCTAGGTGGAGAGATAAGATGAATATGAGTGAATAATAATAATGTGAATGATAAAGGAGTATTAGTGGAAAATGAGTATTCAGGGGAATTAGAAAGCATCTAGCAGCAAGAGTATCTACACAGAAATTTCAAGAAGGAGTCAGCGTTTGAGCAAAGCTTCCAAAGATACTTGGTAAATACAGGTGAAACATGGACAGACATGAGGTCTATGGCAGGGTAGTGGCAAACTGCCATGTGAAAAGACAGGAGATAACAGTAGTGTCTTGAGTACATAAGGAATAATGATGGACTCAGCTTTATTCTTAAACTTTCATTTCCACACAACTACCCTGCTCCTGCCACATTTAAGTTCAGTTTTACAACTATTGGGACAATCCTAATAGCCCAAATTTCTAGATTTTTTTCTTTAGATCTTAAGTTCAAAGAACATAGACATTATTCAACAACTCTTAGATATTTTTATTTTTATTTTATATCCTTACAAAGGATTTAAAGTGACTTACAATTTTATAGCATTTGTAAAGTAGCAATCATTTTGAGGCAGAACAGAAATCACCTAGGGAAAAAAAAAAAGCAGTATTGTGCCAGGAAGCTAGAATGATATTGTTTCTGATATTGAGTACTAAATATAGCCCTGAGATTCCTGGCAGTCAGTGCAACAAGGGAAATGTGAAGCTTTACTGTCTTATAAAGGAAGGTATGTAGTTTATTTGAAAAGGGAAATGCTGTCTTATTGCTAAAGTCTAGGAGGAATGTATTACATATGGAAAGCACATTGCATAACATAATGAAAAATGCCCTTAACTCTCTTGTTCATCCACAACTTGGAGAACTCTGCTGATTTCAACTCACTCTGAGACTAAGTTTTCTCTATCCATTTTTAATTCACCTCTATTTGCTAAGATGAATCAGACCAAAATGATGTGCCCATTCTATTTAGAGAAATGTACACTTGTTACAATTGCTCAACAGGGGAGAAAATGCCAGCACTGATCTTTCCACTTTCTAGCTTTGTTGATGTATTAGCACACACAATCTGTAAACCTTGTATTTTAATTCCCCTTTGGTGCCAAGCACAATGCTTAAAGAATCATTTGCCCACCTATATTGTTCCAAATGCATCACATTCTTAAAAGAAAACATAGTTAGTAAAACCCTCTTGAAATTTAAGGCATTTGAAGGAGTTATATTCTTAAGGCATTAATTCACCATATTAAGGTACACAAGCAAATTCTTATAAGCTTTCACATGCCCAATTTGGCAAGGGATAATCCATATGAATAGTCCTTTGTTTTCACTCTGAAGATGTGTACAGGTTTTCACAGAACTCAAATTGATTCTAGCAATTATTTAAAATTCCTCAGAAATACCTTAAATCTCATATCTTCATTTCTGAGCAGGGACAATGCCAAAATGCCCACAGCTGAGTACTTTTAGATTTAAGGCAACATCCCTTTTGACAGCCTTTCACACAGATCCCAGCAAACTGCAATTCATACAAATCACACACATCTAACGTCTCGCTTTCTATGCCCTGATGGGGAAATCCTGTGGTTGACTAGTGGAAGACGCGAATCTGGGCAATCATTTCTTGAGAGGAATTCAAAGTCAGTCCTACTCAAAAACAATGCAACATGCAACAGGTCATCTTTTAAATAGAGGGTTGTACGTTGAGGTCTATTATTGCATTGTCTTGTAAGATCACATGTCAACTTTTTTGTCACTTTTAATTATAGCTACAGCAGCAAATTATCTCACATCTATCTAAACGTCTACATCTGTAAAGTATTGCCCTGTATTAGAGAAATGCTACTTGTAAATATACTGAGTTATTTTCTAAGAATGCACCTTATGTTGAACCATGCTCTTGTTTCTTCTTCACACCAGCAGCTTGTCATGTACAATAACTGGATGGGGTTCAAGATTAAGTCACTGAACATGAACAGAAAGTTACAGAAACAGTTTTACACGAAAATGCAGGTCAGAATCAACTCACTGGATTTTCTAGAACAGAGATGGCAAACACAGCTATACACATTAATGCTCTTTACAAAAAGTGGACATAAACTAATTGATCACAAATGTTTTTCTCCGAGAGTTTGGACATGGTCTCAGAACTCTCTTCAACCAAGGACATTATGTAGACATTAAAAGGAGCACTTTGGTGAAACTGATTTCCCACCCCTCTCCTACATTCTCATATTGGCATGCCTAGGCAGGAACCAACCCAACCCATCTTAACAGCCCAACTCAAAACTGCATAAACCTTTTCTTTTTTTCTTTTCTTTTTTTTTTTTTTTTTTTTTTGACAGAGTTTTTCTCTGTCACCAGGCTGGAGTGCAGTGACATGATCTTGGCTCACTGCAACCTCCGCCTTCCAGGTTCAATCGATTCTCCTGCCTCAGCCTCCAGAGTAGCTGGGACTACAGGCTTGGGCCACCATGCCCAGCTAATTTTTTTTCTTTTTTCTTTTTTTTTTTTTAGTAGAGATAGGGTTTCACCATGTTGGCCAGGATGGTCTCGATCTCTTGACCTCGTGATCTGCCTGCCTCAGCCTCCCAAAGTGCTGGGATTACAGGCGTGAGCCATTGTGCTGGGCCTGCATAAATAAATCCTTTCATAAACATATTCAGCAAGTGACCAATCAGCTTCTTCTTGAACATCTTCAACAAACGGCTGAGTGAACCAGCCACATGCAAAAGGGTCCACAAACTCACGTGCTAAAAGACTGTACGATCAACTGATTCTAAATAAGTAGAAACAACTAGAAAGTTCATGAATGACCTTCCAGGTAGACTTCTATTGCCATGCCTTACTGTTCAGTCTTATTACAGCCCTTTGAAAACAAAGGCCGTGGAGGTGGAGATTGGGAGGAGGTGAGGTTAACTGCTTTGTACTTTATTTCTTAAAAAGAATATTTTATACTTAGGAGTGAACTCTCAACTCTCTGGCATACTTGCATTCCAAGGAAGAGTTTGTAGAGCTCTCTAAGGAAAGGGCAGTCTAAAAATTATCTTAATAAAGGGAAAGATTAGTTGGACAGGGTCCAGGGATAGAAGGGTCTGGGGAAGGGGCAGAAGTTCCATGCCTTGTGGCTCAGTTTCCACCATTATTATCCTTGTCCATTTCAGTTCCCTTATGTAACTTCTGTGACATCAAAACCCCCTTCCTTTTCTCTCCAAAATACTCGATCTTATTGAACTAAAGAAATTTACACTAAAGTATAACTGACTAGCACTTTCAGAAAACATTTGAATGCAAAAGAAAGACCTGTTCATGTAAATGAATCTCTAATTTTTGAACGAATCTCTAATCACATAGCTTATCATCCCTTACTTTTCCCTCCCAAGTCAATTAGTGTCCCAGAAAATAAAATCCATTGTATTTGTTATCATTTCATGAATTGCTGCTAAATGCTGTACCTTTCCCAAACCTTAAAAGTTACTGTGCCTTCCAGCATTCCAGTGTCCATGAACACTTAAAAATCTCTGAAACACTTCTATTTAAAAATATTGTACCCAAGAAGCTACAAATTCCAGCAAATCATCAGCATGGAGAGGGGCAGTTAAATAGCAACTTGCCCTGTGAAGTTTCTAACTATTCTTCATTCAGTGTAGATCTTAACCAGAGGTTAGTTTTTTAGCCGCAAGATGCATATACTCAAAAGCAAAGACACAATCACAAAAGGAAGTAATACCTGCACTTCTAAGATCTAAACAACGTTTCAGGGATTATTCTGATTGTCCTATTGGCCAAAAAGACTGCAGTGATTAGTCTAGTGCTCCATGTGAATTTTATTGGCTGAACCGCATCATTTTTATAGTCAACGATATTTGGAAATTGTAACTGTGAAGATATACCAAAGGTTTTTTTTTAATATAGAAATATGGTATTTATACTATCTCATCTGATAGCTGTTCCAGATATTTATAGGAAACCCCTTTCTTCAAATGATTTGGTGAGTCATAATCATTGATGTGCTTTAAGACTAATATAAAGCAGGCAAAATGGAATAAAAGTTAAGTCATATCCCCAATATTAAATCTGGAGTTGATCACTTTTATGCCTAGGATTTTATTCAGCCCCTTCGGTTAATAATAATAATTAATGGCATGCCTCAAAAGATTAGAAAACCAGCTCCTCTGCATCTCAAATAAGCCAAGTATTACAAGAGCACAAAGTAGGAACAGGTAACTTTTGTTACAAAAACGTTCATATTTTTCTTTTATACAGAAGTAAAATTATCACGTCTCACGTTCAGTTGATTAGAACACATCAATCTCTGATCAGCTGGTACTTTAAGAGCAGATTCTGGAGGATTTGTCCATCCAACAGGTTTATATGTATGGTATAATCTAACTTTATTTTTCCCCTGAACCCTGGGGCAAAATGTCACCTTCTGCTACCATGCTAATTCAAAAATAAGAGGTGGGTAGTTGTCCCTATGGTGACAGAGTCTCATTTTACCCCCTAGTCCATTTCCAACCTGTTACTCAATTACTAAGAATTGGGGTGATGCATCGAAGAGCACAGGGAGATGCTATTAAGGTAACGAAACCAAACACCATCTACTTAGAACATGTTGTGCCAGCTTGGAAATAAGGATGGAATAAACCCTTTCCCTCTACTCCCGTCCTTCTAGCTGACCACCTAACAACTGTTCCATTTTCTAAGTTATAGAATCAGGTCTTCAATCTACACAACAAAAATTACCTCCCAGGGATGGAACTGACTTTCTAAGGCTCTTGCAGTTTGGGCATAAAAATATTGTTTAATATGTTCAAAAAAGTGTATTTTGACTTTTTCACATCTTCATTATGCCATATTGAAAATCAGCAGTTAGACACACTTTCTTTGGAAACAATTTTAAGTGTCTATTAGCTATAAAAAGCAATTACATTTCTTTAGAGCATCTAAGAATCCAGGAGGCCAGAACAAGATTTTTCCCTCAGTCATGGTTTTCAAAGGGTCGGCCAAGAGAATTGGGACAGGCTGCATTCCTTACTAATAGTGCACCACAACACTCTTTAATATCCTGCCGAGAAGAATCTTTTACTTTGAAATTTAAAGTCTCATCTGACAGGACCCATGCCTGCAGGAGCCTCAATTTATCTGCTCTAGAGGAAGAACGGCAAAATCCAATCTGAGAATCCAAACCTTTGTTTCCATGGTGAGGTTTCCAAAAAGCTACTGAACATTCAATTCTGCCCACTATAGTTATGGGGTGCGGGTATATTTAAGAATCTACCTTAAGTTAACACAAAGGCACACAAAACATCAGTCATTTCTGCAACTAGAAGCGAGGTCATTGTGGGATGACATTATATTTACCTTGAAAGGTACTGGGATTGTGTGCACCTGTTAACTTTTCTGAAAAATGAAGGGGTTGAACTAGATGATCTCTGGGGTCCATTTTAGGTTTATACTTTAAATAAGAGGTTAGCTGACACTAACCTTAATCAAGTCACTCAGCTTCACCAATGTGTAAGTTTCCTTCCAGTTCTAAAACCAATCCACAAATCCCTATATAATTTCAGACTGTATATTTTTTTCCTTTAATATAAACAGATAATTTTAGAAATAAGATTAGTGTTCTCCTTACTATCTGGGATTGAGGTGGAAGGTGAAGGGTAAGGAGCAACTTTTTGTTCCAGAAGTCACTTTTATGGTGAAGTAAGATAGGCAAATAAATAACCAGAATTCAGATCAAGGAAAAGGGGCTTAAAAGGGTAAAATTATGGTAATAAAATAAAAGAATAACAATTGTGAAAAGCAATATTTCCCATTGAAACTAATGTCACAGGTCTTTGCCTACTTGCCTTTTTAAGGTCAAAAGTCTCTTCCCAAGCAGCCTTAAGTTCTTCAATGAATATACAACAAGGTTTTTCAAGAGCTATTACTTGAAAGTTTAGGTAGACTTGGGCCCTGGATGAGATTTCCTTATAGACTAGGAGATATGTTAATTCACCTGAGACCCATGCAACAGAATAAAATTCTTGAAGGTGAGGCAGTGTGATGTCATAAGGATGTGGGATTTGGGTTTAGACGGCCCAACCAAAGCAAACTTTGCATTCCTCACTCTGTTCTTTTCTAGCTGTGAAGTTGGACAGTGCTTTTCATATCTCTGGGCTTTGGTTTCATCACCTGTAAAATGATTAATAATTACCTTCCTAAAATTGTTGTCACAGGGATTAAATGACATAATGAGGTAAGTGGTACGACTTCAATAAATAGTTGAATTACCTGTTGAATTTATTCAATTTCAACTCAATAAATGTTTACTAATGGCCTACTACATGCCAGGTACTGCATAAAATGCTATAGATTAAATGATGGAAAAAGAATCCATCCCTATGCCATTGTTACTCTCTGAATAGAAACAATCCAACATGGCCACTGGCATCTGAAGAACTGACTTGTCAGATTAGACATCAGATGCTATACTGCTCATTTGTTCTGTAGCATAATCCTTAAGAGGAAATGGTTGTTTAAACTGTTCAATCACACCGTTCTTGAGAGGCACGATATTCTCCTTTGCTCAAGAAATCCTGATTGATCAACTGCTATATATGGAACACAAAAGTCTTAGCTATTGTTTTTGCTGTTAGGATGTATATACTTCAATAGGGAAAGAAGACATTAACCTACAGCAAGTGTCTTCAGGGTTCTGCTAGGGCCTCTAGAGGATAAAGTAGGAAATACGTATGGCTTCCATCCTCAGGGTATCTACTGTCTATTGGAGAGAAGAGAACTAAGGTACATAATTTGCTACTACAAAAATAGTGCATGATTCTATGTTAGATGAATCAATGAGATGCCTAGGCAGAGGTTCTATTGTTGGCTCTATAGGAATTGTACTGTCCTCAAAGAATTATCTAAGAAGAAGATTAGGTTGTGCTGAACTTTGAAGAACAGGTAGAATTTTAAATAGATGAATATGACAGGAGAAAAGTTAAGGTTAGGGGAAACTATATCAAAAAGTCTCCACGTTAAAAGAAAAATGAGCACAGCACAGCCAGAGGTTAAGGAGAAATATAAGATCAGGGTGGAAAGACAGGGTACCTTCCGACGGTCGAGGAAGCTACAGTTCTACAATTTATTGTTTCCGTTCTACAGTTTAACGGATTCTACAGATGTTTTCCCTTGGTCCTGTGGCAGATAGCCGAGAGATCCACTATTACTTCTTGTTCCTGTCAATTGAACACTTAGACCACGAATCATGAGTTCCACCAAAACGTACCCAATTTTTTTGGTTACTGAAAATATGGCCAAAGTTCAAACTACTCAGTCCATTAAAGAAGCTCTGAAATTATAGGGCATAATTACCATTTGACAGCAAATAAAGTCGGGATACATTCAGACAAGGCCCATAGTGGAAATTGGATAGGGGGTAAGGGATCTGGTTCTCAAAAGTGAGGGTGTTTTTACGTTACTATTTCCTGTTTCAAAACAGGAAACGGTGGGGAAGTGTTGCAGCCAAGTGTAATGAAAGAGAGCAAGCACTGAGAATACGTCCACTGTTTCTAGACACTCCGACTTACTCTAGCTAATATTTTACTTCTTTAAAAACTATGTCTATAGACATTATCTTTTCCCCAATATATGCCTTTGCAAGTGACTTCCAAGTACATATTTAATGATTATACATATAACCTTTTCAATAAAGAAACCAATAATACAATATGGATGGCCGAATGCAATTTGAATTACAAATGCTTGCGTGTATTTACTGATCACTTATTGAGCCTCGGTGAAAACCTCAAGGTTTTTCTGGAGTGGTAGCAAAAGCCAAGACTCTTAAACTAACTACTCACTTCAATCATCTGGAAGTACCAGAGATACAGAAATAGAGAGAGAACGTATAGAAAAATACAAAAACCGAATGAAAATAACACAACCCTTTCCCTTCTAGTTTAGTGTCTAATTTCAGCATCCAAATGTTATTCAAAGTAATTATTAACTAATATGATGTTTTGGGGCTCAATTTAACTTAAGAAGTCAATTTTAATAAATCTGTCTATCCTGGAACCCTTATGCTAAATATTGCTGAAAAGGTATATATAACAAAAAGCCTTGAGTTTCCCTGTTTTTAAGATGATAAAAATGTATCGTAATTTGAAAACTCCTCTAGGTCTTTTTCTACAACCCAGTTACCTAAAAGTATCAGGAAATAGGACCAAAGGAAAGATCATTTTAGCTAGTTAATGTCCTAGTATTAGGTTTCTCCCTGCAAGCAAAACCTGGAACCTAGCTTTAGATGGCAGATGATTCCCCCCTCCCCTGCCTGCCAACTTGTTTGCTGTTTCAACAAGCCCTTCGGTTGATATTTATTTTTAATTTAATCTACAGGTCCTTTGTCTATAATTACGATTGATTTGAGCCAGTCCTTTGTGACTGTAAGTTTAAGGTAAAAATGTTCTAACTGGTTGTGTTTTACCATTTTGTTATTGCTACTGGCAAAAGAGTAAGATGGAAGGAGGAAGAAAGGGCATGTGTACTGCTTTACAAAGGCACACATGCCATGTTGAATGCCTAGATCAGAGAGCAGAGAGTATGTCCCAGAGGCAGGCAATGGAGTGCAAATCCACACTGCATTATGAGACTTACTAATGGATTTAAAATCATATCATTGGCATTCAAAATTATAATACATCTCTTTTGGATGAAAAAGTTCTGCTACATGGGCAATGGCTAGTAATATGGAAGACCACCTGCTCACCTTTGACCCAGCAATTCTAGTCCTTGGTATATAGCTAGAAAAATTTTCATATTTATACGAATGAGACATGTAAAAGATTTTCAAGTAATATAAACAATGCTGACAAACAACATGCATACTCATCGTTAACAGGGAAATGGATATATCCTGTCATGGTCATACAACAGATAAAGTAAAGGGAATTAACTAGAGCTCTGTGAATCAACATAGAGAAAAGTTCATAAATACAATTTGGAGCAAAAGAAATAACACTTGTACAAGTAGATATTGGGCATATTACCATGCATTAAAACTTTTAAATCATGCAAAACAATATTGTCTAGTGATGACTGATATGTGGTAAAAGCATAAAAGCAGTGTAGCGTAGCGAATGCAATAGTGGAGAGGTAGACACTGGACTTCACCTGTATCTGTAAAAGTGTACTTCTTAAATAATTTGAAGCAAATATGGTAAAATGTTTACAAAACTGAACAGGGATACTTGGGTATTAATACAGTTCTGTACTTTTCTGTAAGGCTGCAATATTTCATTTAAAAGAAACTTGCTATCTGCGCTTTCCCTTGGAGCTACATACCTGAGCTATTTCAAAAAAAAAAAAAAAAAGAAAGAAACTTGAAAAAGAACAGAAGCCTACTGGCCTTGATGAATTTTTTTAGGTTTTTAAAATTTTTATGTACCACATTTCTTTCTTTCTTTTTCTCTTCTATTTAAGTTTTGACTTCTCCACAAACATATGCAGGAGCTTTAGAGAAAGATTTAATAATAATTCTTCAAAGAAATTAAATAAGGAATCACAAACAGAAGAATCTTCTACAGTTCTAACCAGATTATTTTCAATGGGGCTGAATTTTTGAAATGATAGGTCACTTATCACATGCGTTAAAGTTAGAGAATTTGTAGCCTCCCCAAAATATCAGAGCCCAAAGGCTCTGAGGATGCTACAAGCATTTGAGAATGGGTATCTATTCCCTCCTCAGTCATTTCTAGGGGTTTTAACTTTTTTAATTTGACTAAACTTCTTCCAACATTGCACCCCCCATCAGTACCATTCTAGAACAGCATGTTCTCTTTGGGCACATGTGCACTGTTCATTTTTATCTGCATCCACTTTTGAGAGCTTTTAATAGTTGCCCTTGGGGCTACACAGTAAGGTTTGCCATTCTTGTGGAAGTATGAATGAAAGCTTACTTCCTTTCACCTGTAGTGTAAACTGAATGTAAGTAAATCAACTTATAAATGGTTGGTCTGGCCCCATGAAGTTTCCACTGGCAGATGAAGGTTTTCAACTTAATCAATCTATACTTTGAAAATGATCAAAAAAGAAAAAAAAAGTCATCAATGTAAATATTCCTCTTATTAAATATATATTTTCCATGGTTACATTCTTCTATTTTCTTATTTTTATTTCTGAGGAGCTTAGTGTCATGTAATCTTTAATAGAATAGAAAATTCTCCAACCAGCAATAATCCAGGAAGACATCAAAAGCAACCAGACGGAATCAGGCTAATATTTCTTCACCAGGTGTCTAGCCTCTTAATCTAGTGATAATATCACATTCCAAAGGAAAAGGCACTGAGACCCTCCCAACTAGTGCTGTAAGCACTTACTTCTGCACCTAGGATTATCAGCTTGTTGAGCAGCAAACATTCTCACCTGCACCTGAGGTGGGGGCTGATCTCCAATTGCTGAGAACAGCAGCATTTGAGGAGTAAATGAGAGCCCAGTCAAGATTTTTCTTTAGAAACCAAAACTCAGCAGCAAACTGGCCCGTTTCAGGTGCAGGTGTCAAATTATCTGGGGATTCATTTATGCTTCCTGAGATTGTGGCCTTTCTTTGGAATTTAGAATTTAAAAGGTTGTCTTTTCTGAAAAGCTATATTTTTAGGAGGCTCAATTTTATAGGTGTATTTCAGGTTCGGTTGAAAGGATGGCACAGCACACCCTCCTTGTCAGAGGATAAAGCCAGAGACTCCACTGTGGGTGATGTCACATCAGACCCTGAGAAGGGCCGACGTTCTGATTTGACAGAATGCTTGGTGAAGAGAAGTACAAAGAAACAAAGCAAAGGACATTTGGATCCCATGTATTGTCCTGTTGCTGTGAACTCACCTTACGCAACACAATTTCCCTCTGAAAAATAAAGCACGGCTATCAGAATACCCTTCGCAGGATTACTGAGTGATCACGCCGAAGCTATCTTGTGGAGGAACGGACACAGAAGCGGAGAAGTAAATACGGGTTTTAACACAACTTGGCCACTAAATTGCTGCTACAGCGTCCTTATCTGTACCATCAGAAGAGGAAGGCCCAGAGTCAAGAGATCTGAATTCCAGCTACAACACTTTGGAGTCAGTTGGAGAGTCGAAAAGTAACAACAATGCCCTCCGTGGCCTCTCCCTAGACCAACAGAATCAGCATCGCTGGGAGGTGGGCCTTGTATTAAGATGGGTTAAAAGTTCCCAAGATGAGTTTTAAGTTCTGGGGTACATGTGCAGAACGTGCAGGTGTGTTACATAGGTATACACGTGCCATGGTGGTTTGCTGCATCCATCACCCCATCATCTACATTAGGTATTTGTCCTAATGCTATCCTTCCCCTATTCCCCCACCTCCTGCTATCCCTCTCCTAGCCGCCGCCCACCCCCTGAAAGGTCCTGGTGTGTGGTGTTCCCCTCCCTGTTGCCCATGTGTTCTCACTGCTGATGATTTTAATATATAGCCAGATTGAGAATTAGGGTAGTGTTTTCATACTTTAACGTTTAAGCAGATCACCTGGGAGCTTACTAAATGCAGATTCTGATCCAGTATGTCAGGGATGAGACATTTTTAACTAGCTCTCAACTGATGCAATGCAGCTGGTACACAGATCCTACTTGGAGTAGCAAGACACTGGATGATTTCCCAGCACCCTTCCAGCACCCAGATTCTGAGAGCCTACTTTAACTTTCACTTTCAACAGAATCGCCCCACCACAGGCTGTTGCTAGATAATTGAGAAACTTATGTCTCCCCTGCTTCCTCTGCCCCACCACCACCGCACACACCCTTCACATTCAGGATCACCTAGATCAGAGAAATGCTTTTTCTAATGCCATGTGCTGTGCTAAGCTTTGTGAAGTAATGCAATGTTCTTTAGCATTTAGGAGCTACTTTAGAATCTGATGTTGCTTAGTGGAACACCACGGGTATTAATTATCATTGAGTGGTATGATGGATAGAAAAACTATGGGAGATTTGTGGGGGATTCATGCAAATAAGGAAGTGCTCACCATGTGCAGAACTGAGGCTATGAGGGGATACGCACCAGAGCATCTCACCCAGGAAGGTGGATGCACATGTGTGCACAGGAGTAGGAGGCAGGCTGGAGATTGGAGTGGCTTAGGGAAAGCTTCCCAGAGAAAATTACCTTCAAACTAAGATCTAAAGATGAGTAAAATTTGGGGTTGGGAGCGGTGTCCAGGCAGAAGGAATTGTGAGGTAAATGCCTATATGTGAAAGAGACACTGAGGAAACTGGAAGTAGCTTCATTTGGCTGGAACATTAAAAAAATAATAATAACATGAAAATGGTAGCTAAGGGATAAGGGGTGGCTAGAGACAGGACTTGGTAAGCCACAAGAAGGAGTCGAGTCACTATTTTAAAGGAAGAGAAAGGCATCGAACGGTTTTAAGCAGAAGAGCAGCACGTCAGGCATTTGCAGAAATGACTTACCGTGTGCTGTGTGGGCAGTGGATGGTGGAGGCAGGTATATGCATTAGAGGATGTCTCAGTATGCTAATAATAGTGGAGAGTGAATGAGGCCAGCTATTCCACATGCAAGAAATTCTGCAGATAATTACATGCACAAACATGTCTGGGCACTAATGCTTATAATAACAGAAATTTGGAAACATAGAAAATGTCTATTAACTTGGCACTAGTTATATAGTTTCTGCTATATCCACATTATGAAATACCATGTGGCCACTTAAAAAATATAGTAGATCCAGGGGGTTGGGCGTGGTGGCTCAAACCTGTAATCCCAGCACTTTGGGAGGCCAAGGCGGGAGGATCAAGAGGTCAGGAGATGGAGACCATCATGGCTAACATGGTAAAACCCCATCTTTACTAAAAAAACAAAAAATTAGCCAGGTGTGGTCGCAGGTGCCTGTAATCCCAGCTACTTGGGAGGCTGAGGTAGAAGAATCACTTGAACCCGGGAGGTGGAGGTTGCAGTGAGCTGAGATCGCACCACTGCACTCCGGCCTAGGGAACAAGAGCAAAACTCCATCTCAAAAAAATATATATATATATAGATAGATAGATAGATAGATAGATCTATATGTACTAACATATAAAAAGTTCCAAGACATTTTATAAAGTGAAAAAAGCAAGTCACAAGATAATTTATTTATGTAGTGTGGATCCCATTATATAAAAACAAAAATAATATATTCTCTATATTTGTATTGTATATGTGCATGTAAATTAGTAGAAAAATGACTGAAAATATACATCTCAAACTAAGGACAATGACTTTCCTTAAGAAGAGGAATGGAAGATAAAGAGAAACTTTCACCTCTATGCTTCTGTTTTGCTTAAGATATTTACAAAAGGTATTTGTATATCATTTGCATAATAGAAAAAAAAGAAGAGCATGAATGAATTGCTACATTGCAGAGTTGAATTCTTCAATAGCATGAGCTTTATCTTCATTCTGTCTAACAATTCCTATGATTTTGAATTCCAAATTTCTAAACAAAAATTAAAAATAAAAAATCTTTTAATAATTTAAGATTCTAAAAATTCTTCCTCTTTCCCTTCCAAGGCTGTGTCCCAAGGCCACCTTTTTTCCCCCTCAACAATCCTCTTCACTTTAATCTTTCCTCTAGTTTCATTATGCAGCTACCCTAAACCTAAGATAACTCAGGACACAATCTAAACTTCCAGCAGTTGAAAATAATTTTAAAAGATTAAATAACAAACAGAAATTACCAGGGATTGAAAAAAACAAGTTTTTCTCTTCACCCTTCCGGGCACTGAGAATTTTCAGTGCTACCATAATTTTCTAGAAAGATCCTCTGATGACCCCTGAAAACAATCCAGGACCCCCCACAGCTGCCCTTGGATCCCAGTATAACCAATTCAGCTGTGCACTGAAGGGAAAGTTATAAATTGCTTAGAGGAGGAGGTTACAAAAGGGAGCAACCAGCCTGGCTTTTGTGAGGGTAAATCTGGGCTCCCCAACCTGTTAAGATGCTTTGAAAGAGGTAACAAAATGATCTATAAAGGCAGACCAGTGGGTGTCATTTCTTTGGATAATCAAAAACCTTTTGATTGGGGAATACACAAAAGGCTGAGGAAGGTTAGTAACCCTGGGATAAAAGAAAAATTTCCTTCATCAATTAAAAAACAGTTATGGAAAAATGGGAACTAGGACTCCAATTTCCCAAATGGAGAAAGATTAAAATGTTGGCATCATTCAACATTTATTATATCCAATGTGCCATTGAAGGGGATCTCCTGTAAGAAATCAATTACCTAAAATTAATTCGAAATATTATAAATCAAAACATAAAGTGTAAAAACAAGAATTTATTTTCTAATTAATAAAAGTTAACAAGAAAGCTTTTCATTTCCATTCTAGTAGACACTCTTTAACCTAGCAACCTAGGAAGTGTTCACCAGTGCTGACACAGTGCCACATTCTCATGCTGTTCCTCCTTTTCTCACCTATCCTTAACTTTTTACTTGCATTTTATTCTAAATTCTGTGGAGACTGTGACATTTAACATGAATTGTTTTTGCAGTTTTACTTAGTTCAAAGTCATTATTAGTCTTATCTAAACAAAGTCAGCACAAAACGACAGTAACACTAAGCTTATTGATACTAAAATTTGCAGCTTGTTCCCGGAGAAACTGAAAACTCTTTAAAGACACTTGCCACTTAATAATCTTTGAATAAGGCCAACGTGCTAATATGGTATATGTATTAGAAAAAGAATAACAAAGTCTGTATCATACCAACTTAATCCTACAGTCTCTAGAAAACCTCCAAATTAATGAAGCATCAACCATAGAGGGATTGTATTTGCAATGGGTACTTAGAATTATTTGGCTGGCGAAGGAGAGCAGAACAAGAAGATGCCAACTATATGTAAAAACAGGGTTGACATAATGACAGCCAAAGCAGCACGTCTGTCTCATCAGCCTGCTCCAAAATACAAGGCTTCATGAAGGCCAAGGAGTCTACGTGAAGGAGGGATCAGAACACACTCAATGCCTTACAGTCTTGTAAAGCAAATAAGATGGAAAAAAAAACAATTATCTATCTCCAGGGTTGAAGGATAAATAATCCAAGTACACAGATCTGATAAAATAAAGTACCCATGCAATGAAGTACGTCACCCAACACAGGACAAGGACAACCACGGCAAGGGCTGACACGTTTCTGCAATATAGCAAGGACTCGAGGAGGATTCCAGCAATCTGGAGTCCTCTGAGCCTGCTCATGGTTCAGCAGCTGGCTTTGCATGCACTGAGATGCTCCTACAGCATCCATCCTGTGTGGTCCCTACCACCAGTTCCAGCCCAATGCCGATCTGCAACCCTGTTTTCACCACTCCATGGTGAAGTCCAAAAAATATGGGCAATAAAGTGGCATTGTTTTTTTAAAAAGTAAAACTAATTTGCTTATTTTCAAATGCTCTTACCTTTATGAAATGATGGCCATAAGAGACAGTGGTAGACACTGTTGCAGTAATTGTGTTATTGCTTAAAAAAAAAAAAGATGTGGATAATCTGTGGAGTTTTTTTTTTTTTTTTCATTAAAAAATAGTTTGTTAAATCTAAAAACTTGGGGACTTCTGGTGAAATGGTAACAGTTCTGGCTGAAATCAAGCAGATTTGGTCAAGTCCCAGCTCTGTCACTTTACTAGCCATGTGACCGCTTCTAAGTCTCTGTTTCCTCACCTGTTAGACAGAAATAATAGTAGTGCCTACCTGATAGGTTGTCATGAAGATTACTGAGATAATGCTTAGCACAGAGCACAGTATAGAACAGTGCTCAAGTGTTAGCTTAAAAAAAATAAAGAGCCAAAAGAAACAGCAGCCATCATTTCTGGCGCTCAGGTTTTTCATCTCTCAAGAGACACATTGGCGTCAGAAACTTTTGCACATCCTCCAGTTGTGACATCGTATATTACACCACATGGTTCTAGCTCCGCTTCTTCTATTCTATTCAAATCCATAACTGTTCGCAGGCCCAGACACAATAAATTATGACGCATTCATATAATGAACCACCATCCAGCCATGGGATGACATCCACATATATTATTGAGTGGGAAAAACACAGTGACAAACGAGTTATTAACAGCATAATTTGATTTTTATAAAATGAAATACATAGAAATGGTAATTTCTAACTCATCCTCCACCCTCCCCAATTACTCTAGGCCAACACTGTCTCATAGAAATATAATGTGAGCCACAGAGTGAGCCATAAGTGGAATATTAAATTTTCTAGTCGCCACATTAAATGAAACAGATGAAATTCATTCTAATTATATATTTTATTTAATCCAATATAAACAAAATATTCTCATTTCCATACATAGAATCATTACAAAAATTATTGAGATATTTTACTTCTTTATATTATCTTTGAAATCTGATGTGTATTTTATACTTACAGTAACTTTTAATACAGACTAGCAGCATTTCAAGTACCCAAGAGCTACATGTGGCTAACAGCAAGTACATCAGACAGCAACGCTAGGCCACTAGTCCCCCTCCTCACATGGAACTGGAATTGTCAGACTGAAAGGAGATTCCATCTTATTTATCTCACATGCCTATTGTCTGAAACCATTTCCAATGCCTATTGGACACTCAAAAGAGATTAATTTGAATGAATACATTTGGTTCAAAGTATCCTGGTGAGGTGGGAGACTTTGTATTGTTAGTCCCCATGTTAATCATAGAATAAAAGGCATTACACTACTTGCGCCTGTAATCCCAGCACTTGGGGAGGCCAAGGCGGGTGGATCACGAGGTCAGGAGTTCAAGACCAGCCTGGCCAACATGATGAAACCCTGTCTCTACTAAAAATACAAAATTTGGCCGGGCGTGGTGGCGGGCACCTGTAATCCCAACTACTCAGGAGGCTGAGGCAGAAGAATTGCTTGAAACCAGAAGACGGAGGTTGCAGTGAGCCGAGACTACACTGCTGCACTATGGCCTGGGCAACAGGAGCAAAATTCCATCTCAAAAAAAACAAGCACATAGAAATTTTGCAAAGCATCTCCCCTAAATCATACCTTGCAAGTAGTCTCCTTGTATAGCAGTAAAATCAGTCATACAGAAAAGTAAGATATGCCCACAAATTAACAAAAAAAAATTTTACAAGACTAAAACTAATACCAAAATATATATTATAGACAAATCATAGGTGGGCTAAAAGAACTGAATAGTAAAAACTTTATTAAATGCCTATTATGTTTTAAAGAATTTACACATCTCATTTATAATCTTTACCAAAGCTCTGTAAGGTAAGGTAAGTTAGAGAAATAATAACACAGAGGGGAAAAATTTGGCCATGAAATTGTTAAAACAAACCAAAACACTTTGGGTTTAAATCCTAGCTCTGTGGCTTAAGGCAATTTTCTTAATCTCTCTGAACCTCAGTTTTTTCATCTGTAAAATGGTCATTAAAATAATTACTCTTGACTGCTGTGAGGATTTGATTAATCGACACATAACAACTTCTTATAAATGATAGCTGGCACTATTACAGTGGGGCTTGATTAAAACAGGGGCTATTGTTATCATCTTGGTTTACAGAAGGGGAGGCAAGTTCAGAGGAATAAAACAGCCTCAGTGTCACGCAGCAAGTAAACAGATGAGCCAGAATTCAAACCCAGATCTGTGCAACTTGGTGAGCCCATGCATTTTGCACCGTACCACGCCTAAGAAGGTCTCATGGCAGAGGCCGTAATGTTGGAAAACAGGAAAGACATTTTACAAGTGTATTCACATGGCAAAGGATACAGACTGAACACGACTTTAAGAAAAAGGCGTCTTGCTGATCTGAATCAGATCACAGCAGGGAGCTGGAGGAGCTCAAGTGGAGTCGTACAGGGAGCTTGGCTTAGGGAAGGCCTTGAGCCAGTCGGAGGAGTTGAGACTTGATTGCCGCCTAAATCCAGTCATAAATCTGAGAAACAGTTGACCAATCTCCGTGCAATTACGAGGCTCTTCTTTTTCAAAACTTAATTCCTTAGGCTGATAGGAACATTCCTTTATTCAAGTAAAGGCTGAACATATGCTTTTCTACACTCTTCAAATCCTACCCTAAATTTGTCTTAATCCTTTGAGTCTACAGGAGGAGTGGCGTTCATGTTCCCGTATATTAACTGGGTTGTGAAAGAAAAACCAACCAAACTCTTATCTGTGGTTAAAACATTGCAACAACCTTGCTCAAGTTAGATCCTTTAGCAGGCGCTTTAAACCAACACAGCTGCTCACCATTAGTTACCCTTTCTCATTTGGCTGTTTGCCTGAACCACCTCATCAATGAGGTATGAGCTACCACACCTGGCATGTTTATGTTTGAACCTAGTCATGTGACGAATGTTATAAAAAATATTTTTTTTAAAGAAGAAAATGTAGGTATGTATATTTAAAATCTGCATATAAATATGCATGCACCTATATACACATGATAAATAGATATGTATTTAAGAAATACATGTAACCAGGGAGTCTCTCAAATTGAAAAGTTTATATACCCCTCAAAAACTTCCCATTGTTATTTTGTTTTTCTAAAGGCTATTCTGTATTTTAAAATTGTTTATTCCTTTTGTCAAATAATTTACTTTGGCATACATTATTGACTTACACACATAATGAAACAGAAAAATCTACTAGCAAAAATTACCAGTAGATAGAGGATAAAGTTTTAGGGAGATTATGAACTTTGAATGAAAAGTTATGCCCTGTGATATAAGTTCATAGGCAATTATTTCCTATACTTTTCTAAAACAAATATATATATATATATATATATATATATATATATATATACTGCCAATGTAAAATAAACTGGACAAAAGATTAAAATTGCCATCTTGTAAATATTTTTAAAGTTTGCAGTATTCGCAACAAGAAAACCAACTAGACATTGCTGATAAACTGAAACATGATTGAAAACTGAAAAGTATTGTAATTACTCGAGACATTTTCTCCTCCTCTGGCTTGTTAGAGTCCTGTTGGTTTCATTATATGACACTTTGCAGCACTTTTAGCTGGTTTGTGGTGCAACCCCCCCTCAAAGAAATAAGAAGAGTAATTTTCAAAAGGAACTTTTATTTTTAATATGGATTGATTTTTTTAAAGGCAGCTCCAAGCAGCCCAGTATATCAAACAGGAACCATCACACCAATCCCAACACATCAAGGGGCAGTTTTAACACGTGAGGTTTGTTGTTTCTAGCAGGTATCCATGTAGCGAGAGAGGTCACCACTCAGCGAGGTGCTTTCTTTCTGGTGTATAAGAAAAGAAATCACCAGGAATAAGGGGGGAAATGGGCTTGGGAAACAGGAGGGGACCTTGTCAATCTCCAAGATGCTAGAAAATGATCGTGGAAGTCTTTTGTTAGGGAATCCTATAATGGTACTGCTGCTCATCTCTTGTGGACACGAACAGCAACTAGCCTAAGATGGTAGGGGCAACAGAGGATTAGACAAATCGTGAAAAGGCCCTGGAAAGGACATTACCGGTGTTTGGAATCATAAAGGCCAAAATCGTATCATTATTTACTCTCAACAGTGGTGTCCTTATAAACATAAGTGCTTGGGAGGAAGAAACTGAAGGCATACATGAAATGTTTATTAGGAGTGCATACGTATAAATTATTTTACAAATGAGGAAAGAAAAAGCTTTTACAGGACTATTCTTATATATTCTTAAGGGTCATGGGCAGCTTTTTTTTAAATGCTAAGAATGTATGCTACTTTTAAGAGAAGGATGTTAAGCTTGTTCCCAATCCCTTTTATTTTAAACATATGTATCCCTGAGAAGGTTAGCCTTGTGCTGGAAATAATTTTGCTGCATATAACAAAGCTATAAAAAAGAAAAACAGGAAGAGATAGATAAATCTGTGAGGTTTCAAAATCTCTGGTAGACTTGTAAGATCACATAGCAGGGTTCCTGGCATGACCCACTAAGGAGAATAACAGAATATTCCTGAATCTTGGATTTCAGGAGACTACATTGTAAAGCACTAGTTTTTGAACACACAAGTCAGTCTCAGTGCACATCTGCCAATCACCCCACTGACACAATTGAAAAGGAAATTTCTTTTTTATAGATGATAGAATCCAAGTTGTGTTATTTAATAAAGGTTAAGTGTGTTTTTGAGTAAGATCAAACAATATTTTATCAACTAACTAAATCCCTTTTCCCCGGGTATTTTCTCTAAAATGATTGCTTGGGGGATATTTAAAATTCATGATTTACCAGTAATTTGGATATTTTTTTCCTTCAAATAATAATGGTAAAACAGTGATAGTTACAATAATAATCATGAGTGTTTGTGTAATAATGTAGAGTCGCCTTTGATGTGCCAAGCACTGTGCTCAAGCCAAGGGCTGTAGAGAGAAATCGGTCCCTGCCCTCACAGATTCCAGACTAATGAGGAAACTCAACATGGACCTAAATGATTACAATACAATCAGATAAGTTATCACACAGTTGTTTGTAAAGACCACGATGAGCAATTCCACATGTGCAGGAATTGCTATGAAGGGCTTTTTGAATGAAGAGAGCAGCCGTCTGTCTAGCCGACCTATAGCGTGTGAATTATTCTGTCATTCCCTTCCTCTCTTGGTTGGATTCCCACCTTAGCCTAACTGACCTGTGGCCAGACTGTTGGCCAATTCCCAGACCTAATTCATTCTAGCTGTTAATATCCTGTTGCATCGAAGTACAGTATTGAGGGGGGAAAGTACAGTACTGGAATCACCTCTCCTGAGAAGGGGCAAACCAAAGCTTCCCTAACAGCAATTAAATGTTTCCAAAAGCACAACTCTTCCATATGTGGGGAAATAGGGCAATCTTATTAGACAATTAGAAGAGTCCTGGACTTGGGTAAGGAGACTAATTCACTGTGAGTCTATAGGCAAGACATTTTATGAAAATCTGCCCAAGATTTATATCACTTCTGTACTTATCTGGGTTTGTAAGCCTTTTTCTTTCTATGCATTTATTTTGCATTTAGGGTAAGAAACCACCAGGTGGACTCCTGAGCCTTTTTTTTACAGCCTCATAGTTCAAACAGCTAGGCTTCCTGAAGGTATAGGTCACAAAGAAATATAGATTCTTTTTCCCCCATGAAAACAGAACTTCTATTAAAACAGTTAAATGCAAATATTAAAAATATGAAGACTCTTTTTCTCGAAAGAATACAGAACATAGAGCAAGACTTGGAGGAGTAAAAACATCATGGATTTTTACAGCTGGAAAAAAATCTCTTTTTTCTAATTCAAACTCTGAAATGATGGCCCAGAGTAGCTCAGTGACTTTACTAAGGCTTCACTGCCAATCCAGGGGAGAGCTGAGAGCAGACTCCTCATCTACAAGCTTCCTATTAGTCTTCTACTGAACACATTCCTCACGTAACTCGTGTTCATGACTCTTTACAAGCCACCAAGGTGTCTTTTCACTCTCAAGTTAAGATAGGATATTTCCAGGGGTAGGATCCAAGATGGATGAACAGGAACAGCTCTGGAGTGGAGTTCCCAGCAAGAACGACACAGAGGGTAAGTGCCCACCACATTTCCAAACAAATTTTCACTGCCCACAGACCAGGAGATTCCCGGGCCGAAAAGCGCCACAAGTTTTCAGCAGGGTGGTTTCGGCCGGTGCTGGGATGGCACACAGAAACTCACAAAAATCTGGGTGGCCATTTCAACTGGCGCCTGGAACACCTGGGAGACAGAGCCGCCCATTCAACTGAAAGGAACGGGGCAGAGACAGGGAGCCAGGCAATCTGGCTCAGCGGGTACCACCCCCACAAAACAAGCAATCTGAAATGCTCTGGATGGAGAGTTTCCCAGCAAGCACAGCTGGACCCAGGACTGTCCAGCTCAGTGGGGGGAAGGGCGACCACCACTACTGAGGCAGTCCGCCACTACCGAGACAGTTCACACAGCAGCTGGGCAGAGCCTGTGGCAGCTCAGCAACGCCTCTGCTGGCAGACTGTGACTAGACTACTCTGTGCGGGGCAGGGCATCTATGAAAAGAGGCAGCAGCATGACAGGAACTTATAAATAAAGCCTACCTTCCTAGGACAGAGCTCCTGGGAAAAGAGGCGGTTATGAGTTCCACCACAGCAGATTTAAAAGTACCTGCCCAGCATCTCTGCATGGAACAACGGAGCTCCCAGCACAGCACCTGAGCTCCTATAAGGGACAGACTGCCTCCACAAGCAGCTCCCCAACCCCTGTATACCCAAAGAGACACCTCATAAAGGAGAGCTCAGGCCGACATCTGGCAGGTACCCTTTTCGGATGAAGATAACAGAAAAAGAAACCGGCAACAACCCTCACTTTTCTGCAGCCCCTGCGAGTGATCCCCAGGCAAGCAGGGTTTGGAGTGGACCTCCAGCAGCCCTGCAGCAGAGGGGCCTGTTAGAAGGAAAACTAAGAAACAGAAAGAAATAACATCATCATCAACAAACAGAACATCCACTCAGAGACCCCATCCGAAAGTCACCAACTACAAAGACCACAAGTAGATAAAGCCACTAAGATGGGAAGAAACCAGTGCAAAAAGGATGAAAACACCAAAACCAGAACGCCTCTCCTCCTCCAAAGGATCACAACTCCTCACCAGCTAGGGATCAAAGATGGATGGAGAATGAATCTGATGAATTGACAGAAACAGGCTTCAGAAGGTGGGTAATAACAAATTTCTCTGCGCTAAAAGAACATGTGCTAACCCAATGCAAAGAAACTAAGAACCTAGAAAAAAAGGTTAGATGAGATGCTAACTAGAATAAACAGCTTAGAGAAGAATATACACGACTTGATGGAGCTGAAAAACACAGCACAAGAACTTCGCGAAGCATACACAAGTTTCAATAGCCGAATCGACCAAGCAGAAGAAAGGATATCAGAGATTGAAGATCAACTCAATGAAATAAAATAAGAAGGCAAGAATAGAGAAAAAAGAGTGAAAAGAAATGAACAAAGCCTCCAAGAACTATGGGATTACGTGAAAAGACCTAATCTACATTTGATAGGTGTACCTGAATGTAATGGAGAGAATGAATCCAAGCTGGAAAACACTCTTCAGGATATTATCCAGGAGAACTTCCCCAACCTAGCAAGCCAGGCCACCATTCAAGCCCAGAAAATACAGAGAACACCACAAAGATATTCCTCAAGAAGCACAACCCCAAGGCACATAATCGTCAGATTCACCAGGGTTGAAATGAAGCAAAAATGCTAAGGGCAACCAGAGAGAAAGGTCGAGTTACCAACAAAGGGAAGCCCATCAGACTCAGAGCAGATCTCTCAGCAGAAACCCTACAAGCCAGAAGAGAGTGGGGGCCAATATTCAACATCCTTAAAGAAAAGAACTTTCAACCTAGAATTTCATATCCAGCCAAACTAAGCTTCATAAGCGAAGGACAAAGAAAATCCTTTATGGAAAAGTAACTGCTGAGAGATTTCATCACCACTATCAGGCCTGCCTTACAAGAGCTCCTGAAAGAAGCATTAAACAAGGAAAGGAACAACCAGTACCAGCCACTCCAGAAATGTACCAAATGGTAAAGACCATCGACACAATGAAAAAAGTGCATCAACTAATGGGCAAAATAACCAGCTAGCATCAAAACAGCAGGATCGAATTCACACACAACAATATTAACCTTAAATGTAAATGGGCTAAATTCCCCAATCAAAAGACACAGACTGGCAAATTGTATAAAAAGTCAAGACCCATTGGTGTGCTGTATTCAGGAAACCCATCTCACGTGCAAGGACACACATAGGCTAAAAATAAAGGGATGGAGGAAGATTATCAAGCAAATGGAGAGCAAAAAAAAAGCAGGAGTTGCAATCCTAGTCTCTGATAAAATGGACTTTAAACTCACAAAATTCAAAAGAGACAAAGAAGTGCATTACATAATGGCAAAAGGATCAATGCATAAAGAACTAACAATCCTAAATATACATGCACCCAATACAGGAGCATCCAGGTACATAAAGCAAGTTCTTAATGACCTACAAAGGAATTTATACTCCCACACAATAATAGTGGGAGACTTTAACACTCTACTGTCAATATTAGACAGATCAATGAGACAGAAAATTAACAAGGATATCCAGGACTTGAACTCAGATCTGGACCAAGCAAACCTAATAGACATCTACAGAACTCTCCACCCCAAATCCACAGAATATACATTCTTTTCTCCACCA